>PNEQ01019951.1:0-33419 GCA_003012365.1 Medauroidea extradentata
ATTGTCAAAATGCTGAGTGTGGGAAAAAAAAAAAAAAAAAAAAACTTCAGTGGAGTAATTGCAACTTCTGAGAAAAATAATTTTGTCTGCACATATCCAACCAAGGATTGATGGTAAGATGGATAATAACAGGTACTAATAAAGTGAAATGTTATGACTTTGCTAAGATGCCTTCAGAAAAATTTAGCTTCTGACAGAGCTTCCGGGCTTTAAAGCAAACTGCACAGTCACTAGCCAAACAGCACAAACCATAGACATTATTCCAATTAAATGTAACTTAAATAAAGCAACTTAACAGTACTACCTATCTCAACACAACTTCTACACAAGTATGTATAAAAACATCCTGCCAAATAAACAAAAAGAAAGATGTGCAAGTTAAATAGATTTCAACTACCACAACTAATACATACAATAAATCTTTGCAGACATTAAATCAAGAAAATAGCTATTCTACTCTGTAGCAACTAAACAGTCACAGAATGACAGCAAAAAATCAGTCTATAAAAGCAATCAGTAAGTTCCTAAAGGAATCAGGTTAAAAAAGAACACAGGGTGAATAGTTGGTAAATTAACAGAATGCTAAGGTAGACCACTTGTGATATGCATTGACTACAAACAGCCTTTTACTTTACTATGACTGTTTTGGATAACAATTTAGAGTACAGAGATCAACATAAACTGTATCCTTATTCTGTACTGAACCGACTGCCAGAATTAGTCAGAACACAACAAACAGTACTTATGAAGTTTCATTCTGTAATGATTTATTATCAGTATTGTCAAACATAGAATAATGAAATTTAATTAATGTTCCACTAATCTGCAACATTTTCAACAAATTTTTCAGTACTTCTTGCACCTAACTGAAAAGTAATATTATTATATCAAAATTATCTTCTAAATTTTAGTAGAAGTAGAATGTATTTCCAAATTTTGTTTAAAATTTTAATGACAGTTGACAAGAATTTTTTAGAACTCATTACATATTTTGTAAGTAAAGAGAAAGCGTAAAACTGTTGCTGCTAGGCTACTAATTACTAAAACATTTAAAAATGCAATAGTACTTACAGAATCGTTCTTGCAGGTAGAACACAAAACACAGATGGAAGACACATTTTTTGTGCGGTTGCACAGTCGCAACATTTTGTTCACCAAGCTAGCTTCCTTGTCCTATGAATGATTACACACTGCAGTATGGCAGGCCGCTCGAGGAAGCTGGCTTGGCCAGAAAAACGTTGTGACTGCACAACCGCGTGAAAAATGTGTCGTCCATCTGTTTTTTATGTTTTCCTACTTGCAAGTACAATTCTGTAATTACTTATGCATTTTTGTCTACATGTTTTAGTAATCACTAAATATTTTAGGAGGCATGTTCCCAAACTTATAGTAATTAAAAAATAGAAAATAATTTATACTCTTGAATACTGTCAAATTTTTTATTCTTAATGCGGTTTAGATGCAGTTAGTCCTTTTGCCTATAAGACTTGTGAATATATGTATTTAAATTCCATTTCCTTAAATTAAGATTATGGCACAAAAACTTGCATGCCTACTAAATCAAGCCCGAAACCCAATGTCCAAAATACAATATCAAAAGTGGTTTACTAATATGATGTTACTTTTGCGGAAACATAATGCACAGCACAAGGTTATTTTGCATTCTGGAGTGAAGAACACTACAAAACTCACCCAACGCATCCTTAGTGGCACAGGCTAGAACAAAGTGTCATATGCTTACATTAACATAAAATTTTTATAACACGTGTTATTGACATCACATTAAAATTTGAAGCTAAGCTACGACATGAAATGCATGCATCACATACGGGTGCCATTTCAGATATTCTAAAATCCAAATCACTATGAAAGTAGAATAAAAATATATTCTTAAAACTTTCAAGTTCCAAAAGATGAATTAAATTACCAGAACTTAATTGTATTTATGAAATCAATAAAAGCTTCAAAATAACACAGACTCATTCACAGTAGGGCAGCTAGAAAGGTCACATTCGTAAAAAAAATATATATACGTATATATTAACTAGCTTAGCAAATTCTAAATTTCCGATTTAAAAAAAATTACAATAATGACAAAATTGTTTTTATACACAGATAACAAGCAAGGAATTTACATCATGTCTTAAAAAAAGTTTGCTACAAAATTTAAATATACAGTCAAACCTCTGTTGCTTCCACTGTACGAGAGGTGTAACCTGGATTTATATTGGGGAGAAGAAAGACATTTGCTAGTGGAGGAAATTTATGATTGGAAAGAAAAAAAATATAAACCAATTTAATGTGGCTTTCCTACTAGGCATACAATCAAAACAATATGTCTTGAAAAATCTTCACAGTCTTCACATACTTAAAAAACTTGATTTAAAAACTGGTTTCGAAAAGCACAGTCTTTCTCAAATATTATTTTTAAAATAACTCAGCAAGAGCAATTTTTTTATCATTTAATTTTTTATTTCTTCTTTTCTAATGGCTTAAAGGGAGCAAATGCCCCACTACCCTTACTGCCTACATGCATACAATGCACTTATTAAAACCATTACAAAAGATGTTTGAAAATAAAAGATAGGACAATTCTTGACACAATAAACACTTACGTGCATCTTTTGATGATTTTCCCCTCAAAAATGTGTTTCTTGTTTTCATCTCTGGAATTATTTTTTTGTTTCCGAACTACATTTTCTAGTATAACTTTTATAAGCACTCACAGAAACCCACAATATAAAAATTTAAAGGCTTCTTTGTTTTTGCCAATAAAATTCAAACTTCCACAATTCAGTCTTAATGACTTTTACTACAGTACTGTATTCTATTAAATGTCACACAGATCTAATTTTTCTGTAAACAAAAATATTGTACACATATAAAATAGCAGGTAATGAAACCTAACAAATAAAATTATAGCTAATGAGGTTAGTTGAATTTTTCCCATTAAATTAGGTAAATTATAATATTTTAACATTAAAGAACTTGGATCTACAAAGAATGAGAATGCATAAATACTTTTTTTTATCCACTGCTTACTTTTATTTTCAGAATGTTGTGCCACTTTTCATTCCTCTTTGTCTACCCAAAAATTATATAACATTTCAGTGGACTACTCCATTCTGAAAGTAGGTACTTAAAGTCCGCATAAAAATGTATAATGTGTTTTATATATATCACACACACACCTACATATATATATATATATATATATATATATATATATATATATATATATATATATATATATATATATATATATATATATATATATATATTTGAAAGAAAAAAATTACTTAAATGCATAAAATTTTTAAATAAACTTGAGAACATTTTAACTGTATAACTTACCAAAAAAAATGAACCCTATTACTGTAATAGTTTTATTAGTTACCTTACATCAAACATTCTTGACTGCTTATGAGTGCAAAATGGATCCAAATAGCAAACATATTCCACGAGTATAGTCCATACTATATAAGAATTCCGTATTTTGACAGCTGATGCTGCCAAAATTTGTAACACGCACCAGAATGTTATAGCATTTAGAACGTGATTGTATGGCCTGATGAAGCAGTAGTATCAGCATTTTGCATTTTGGAGTAACCGTAACATAATAACATGGCTCCGTATCCAGCATTAGTCATTTAACTGTTTTATTCTATTCAAATTGTGTAATTTCTGTATAACTATTTTACAAACAACAGCACCATTATCAGTCAACCTGTATCAGTAATCAAAACAAATGACGGCCATGTTGTGAGTGTGAACTGAAGCATCTTGTGTGTTTGTGATTCTTAGGGCACGTACACTGACAAGCCAAACAGTTTGCGAACTGCTAATGAGCAGCATGCTCACCAATTTGTGCGCTGTCACGAGCGAAATAAGAGTGCCCTACGGACCACTTACGAGCCACTTGTGGCAATCTGAAGGATGTTAGTTTTTTCTACGAACACCAAGGAATTCACAGCTCTAGTCTGGACGCACTTGCAGCAGGTTCGTGTGCTTCGACAGTGCTTGTGAACCTTCCGTGCTATCAGTAGATAGTAGGTTCTTGTAGGTCTATATACATAAAAATTCTTTTTTCAAGATGCAGACTCAATAAATTATTTTTATAATCAAAATATCTACATGAGATACTGTGCTAGTCAGCTGCAAAAATGTAGGCCTACATATTACCATAATAAAAGGACAGAAGACTTAGGCCTATGTATTTCCTGGACATTAAAGTGTAATTGTTTAATAATTATGTATTACCAAGTTGATTTTAAACAGCTGATCTGGGCAGTTAGGCCTACCCATGTTTGTTTATAATATTATTACTTGCACTTTATGTTGATCAATTATTTCCATTTAGGTTGTGAGAGTGCAAATGTTTGGTGTGTACTCTACAAGAAAAAATTTTTTACGAGTTTTTAAGTATTGTGAATGGAACAGCTATGACAACATTGATATTAAATTACTGTATTTTAAATTTTGAAGGTAACACAAAAGGTAAGTATTTTGGATAGTCTACTATGTAGTTGAAATTTAAAACATACTGCTTTATGATTTGAGAACTAAATTGAAAGCTACAAGAAAAATAATAGTATCAATGCTTGTACGTATTATTATATTTTTTATGTTAGTTTAAAAATGTTTGCTTGTAGTGTCATACGCTCTTAAAACTTTGGTTTATAGCAACCAAATAAGCTACTATTGTTTTAACTTTTTAGGTGTAGGGTAGGAATAAAAACCATAAGTAACAAATACTATCTAAGTTACCCATACATGTTTATTTATTTTTGGCAGTGCCCTTAAATGTTACAAAATATTACGGTACAACAAATTTGAGCATACGTAGGCACTTATACAAGAAATAATCTTAAATCTTTAATGTTTGGATTAACTGACCATCTGTAGAGTAGGCTATTCATTACTGTAATCTAAAGTAATTTTCCATTAACAATATCACCAACATATTGTGAATAATTAGCAAGAAAGATGAAACTTGATCAATTCCTAATGGGATCCTACAACTTGGGTAGTAAGCAGTTCATTTCTTGATCTACTGGTATTTCTAATCGTGGATTAATTGTTATAGACCCTAGTAGGAAAGTTGTGCAGCCAGTATTGAAAACTCACAACTTGTCTGAAAATTAAAATAACCAAAAGAAAATCACATCACATTTTGGATTTTATTGCAACCATATACCTTAATAATTTTTTATATATTTTGATTGTCAGCTGGAAAGCACATATTGGCATGTTTGTTTAAATAGTCCTACTTCCTTATGTCAAAAAAAGGAATCCTTATACAATACGGTCTATGCATATCAAATCTCAATATGACACTATGGAATTTAAAATTCTGAAATAACAAGGGGAAAATTTGACACGTTCTGCTACAAAGATGTTTTGCTATTAACCCTTTGCGGAGTATGAACGTACATTTACAAGCATATTTTTACTGGTATAAGGGAGTATGCACGTACATATACGTTTTTAACAAGGCCGGGATTAGTATGGTCATAAATTTACAAGTGAGCGAACTTTGATGTGCTGCCATCTTGTGTTTGTTCAGAGAGGTAGCTTAGGTTCATTTAAATCTTCATAGAGTTTGCATTCACGCAGTTTATTGTTCAGCAGTGCCTTTCGTTACTGTACAGATGTCGTTGCTATGCACAAGTTGTGCGCGAATTGCTGATTGCTTGTTTACTAGATTAAAGGTTTATATTGTGTATATTTATTTTCGTAAAAATGTTCTTGATGTGCATGTAGTATTATATATATCAAACACTGTACTTTTATGAAGTAGTAAATGACGTTACAATGACTTGATATAATTTCTTTTTCATATTTATGTGTAGTGTTACATTTTATTTCTTGTTTTACACGACAACATCATGTAAAAGAAAAGCACTTTCCGAAAAAAAAATCAACGAACTTATTGCGAACTGGGAATCTGCTAGTGACGACAGTTTTGTTACTAGTGGTGACACAGACAGTGATGAAATCACCGACAATATAGCAGGAACACAAAGCGTGGCAGAAACACAGAACATTGCAGAACCACAGGTAAGAACGAATACATTGCCTGATTTGCATGACCCCTTTTCCTGAGAAAGAAATGAAAATTTTACTCCACAAAACATAAATTTTGATGATAGTAATTCAGGACCTACAGTAAAGTTAGAGCTACCAAATTATCCCACAGATGTTGATGTATTCAAACATGTATTTGATTCAGATTTGGTTCAACATATTGTTGACGAGTCTGCATATGTAATGGAAACATTTTAAATAAATAAAAAGTCGAAACTGAAACAGCGGGGGAAATCAAATATTACGGAATTCTACACAATCATTTTGATAGCCCACACTGCAAAAAACAGACTTAAAGATTATTGGTCTACTGATCATATTTTATCCACGCCCATATTTGGAAAAATATTTTTTCAAGTTTGTTTCGTGCTTCTTCTTCGCGTTCTGCAATTCTCTGATACTTACAATCAGCCAGCAGGAGATCGCTTGTATAAAATAAGAACAGTTGTTGAAAGTACTAGAAAAAAATCTAAAGCCTTTTTCAAACCACACCAAAACACATGCATTGACGAGAGTATGTTAGTATGGAAGGGTCACTTAGCCTTCAAGAAGTTCATACCTTCCAAGCGGCATAGGTTTGGTGTCAAGCTGTTTGTAATTCGTGATTGTGAAACAGGTTACATTTTAGATTATTTAGTGTACAATAGTGGACAAACACACATTGCAAAAATAAATGATCTGGCATTTCTGGTTCTGTTGTAACCACACTCATTGGGTCGTACCTAAACAAAGGACACATAATTTTCGCCGACAACTGGTACACAAGCCCTAAGTTGTTTGAATATCTCTTGACACAGAGAACTGGGGCATGTGGGACAGTGCGGCAGAACAGGAAAGAAATGCAGAAGTTCCCACAGAAGGCCAAGAAAGGCGAGTGTGCTGTGTACCATACATGTACTATTACAGCAGAGAAATGGCACGACAAAAGGGATGTGTGCATGCTGAGCACAGTGCATTGCCACCAATTAGTTGAGACGGAGAAAACATGCCATGCATCAGGGGAGAAAATAAAAAAACCACTCTGTACTTCAGTACAACAAAAATTTGGGACTAGCAGATAAGGCAAACATGCAGATCAGTTTTCTCGACAGTACTCGGAAGGCAATTAAGTGGTACGAACAAATTTTCTTTCATATTTTAGATATGATTATTTTGAATTCTCACATTCTTTTTTGCATAAAAACTGGCAAGAAAATCAAGCTCATGGAGTTTCGATTGAATCTTGTGCACCAACTGCTGGAAGAATTCTGCCCTACCCGCATGTCACCAAAAGGTGGCCGCAGAGCATCAGTTACCCCATCACCATTACGGCTAACAGCTCGGCAGTTTCCTTCACCAGTGCCGCCTACTGCAGCGAACGATAAGCCACAGAAACAGTGCTACGTCTGCAAACATGCTACAACAATTTGGCAGAAGCGAAAGGACACACGTTTCATGTGTGTAGAATGTAATGTAGGACTGTGTATTTACCCTTGCTTCGATACATTTCATACAGTGAAATATTTCTAATTCTCGATTTGTGTAATTGTCTGAATATTATCTTTTACTTGTATGTATTGCCAGTTTTAAATGTAACTGAATTGTTTATGACTAACTAGCTTCATTTTCAACAAAATGTCCTTTTCATATAAAACTTGAATTTTTGCATATAAGTTTAACTTTTCCTGAATTCATATATGTATTATTTTGTATAACTTGTTGGTTTCTGCTATGCGAAAATATGTGTATAACACATGTATATGGTTTTGCATCCATCCTTTTTCAACTAAGTAATATTATTATTGTGTCCATTTGAAAATATATATAAAATTTGTGTATTTCACATGTAAAATAGCATTTTTCATGTGTACTTAGGATCTTGTAATAATGTTGTTTGAATTTGAGAAAAAAAAGTGACAGTGGTGTGAATTCTCGAAATGCTAATTTGAAAGTTGTGGAATGATATCTTTCATTATTCTATTTGTTACTATGGTACGTTAAAACAATTTAGGTTTGTGCTATGTGCATTCATGTCCAAATAACAGCCATGTAGTTTGGAATCCGCCCTTGTTCTACTTTGCTATGTAATTATTATTACGTATTATATTCATTAGTAAATATGTATCAAATTTGTGTATTTCATATGATAAATAGAGTTATTTATTTGAACTTAAGTAGCTTTTAATTATTTGGCTTCAATTCAAGCGGAAATTATTATTTTTCGACAATGCTACATATTCTGAAAATGGTAACATTTATATTTTTTAAATAATTTTTATTTTTCTATATTTTGATGTTGTGGACTATATAATGTTTCACTATTTCATTTTATACTATTATTAACTGAAACAAGTAAAATTTTTTATTAATTTAGAAGAAGAAGAAAATGAAAAATCTCACTTCTCAGGGTGTTCAGCTTATTTCCGAAACCATAATAACCAAAGGGTTAATCTGAGACAATACTTTGTTTGTAGCATCTGGGAGTCTTTTAATCATTCTCATTGGGAAAAGGAAATTTTTATTGTCTAAAAAATTGCAGAATCCAGGACCACTAATCTCATATTATATGGCAGAAACGACTGAATCAAAATATAATTTTGAAAGTAACACAATGTCAGGAACAGGAAATGTGATGTGGAAATATTTAGTCAGTTCTTCACAGCAAGATCTTGAACACTGGTGAGGAAGATACGAGGCAAGCAAAGCAGTGGCACAAGGCAAGGACAGGGGAAATAGGAATACCCTGAGAAAAGTCCTCCTACTAACTACAATATCTGCCACATTTCACAAATGTAAAGATCTAGAGCAATTGCATTAGGAATAAAACTCACATTGACATTATGGGAGGTAAGTAGTTTAACAATTATATCTACTATGCAAAATTGTGTACATTCACACTAAAAGCCAAACAAAAATCTACTCACTGTGCTCATCATGAATCGGAACTAGCTAACCAAAGCCCCAAAGACCATGTGGTACATTCTTGGTATGCTCCTGAGCTATAAACTGTTTATCTAGCAATTTGTACAAACTTGAATGAAAATTGTTACAAAATTACCAACTTCACATAGAAATATAATTGGGCATGAAGGATGATGATTTCTTACATGGTCTTACTTTCAGTAACGAGGCTCCTTTTCATGTAAATGGGAAGGTTTATAATTTAAATCTGTGAATATGAGCACATATTTTTCGTGCAAAGATGAGACTGTGATTCATTTTTTCACATAAAATGTACTGTTCTGTTGACTGGATTTAGTTTCTTGGATGTACTCCATTGCAAATGAATGACTGTCAAAGAAAACTAAACAAATAATAGAAAACCATAAAATAATCAGAGTATGCTTAGTCAGCAAGGTACATGGCCAACATGAAATTCCAAAATGGAATCGGGTCAAATAAAACAAGGAATAAACAGATAGGCCTAATAAATGAAATTATAACAAATAAAATAAAAAAAAACCAAGTAACATGTGACACAACGATGAGACGAAACACAAAACACAGTAGATATCAGACACAAACAGAAAAATAACAAAACGACGCAACGAAGAGACAAGACAAAACACAACAGATATCAGACACAAACAGAAAAGACAAACGACTCAATGAGACGAAGCAAAACACAGTAGTTTTCCAGACAGACAGTGTTACGACGTTTCAGGAACTGGAACCTGTTCCCGTCATCAGGTAGACACACAGGGTTCAGGAACACGAGTGCGACTGATAAGGAGACTGGAAAAACCATGGGTTTATATAGGGTAAGCCCACTTATTCTGCTCAGCCAATGGGAGACGAGCTGTCTTCTGATTGGTTGTGATGGGGTTGAGTGTGTTTTTTTGTTTTGTGCTGTAAAATAACTTTGGCTGAGCAGGATAAGTGGGCGTACCCTATATAAACCCATGGTTTTTCCAGTCTCATCAGTCACACTCGTGTTCCTGAACCCTATGTGTCTACCTGATGATGGGAACAGATTCCAGTTCCCGAAACGTCGTAACACTGTTTGGAAAACTGCTGTGTTTTGTTTCGTCTCATCATTGTGTTGTTTGTATTTTCTGTTTGTCTGATATCTGTTGTTTTTTGTCTCGTCTCTTCATTGTGTCGTTTTGTTATTTTTCTGTTCGTGTCTGATATCTGTGTTTTTTGTTTCGTCTCATCGTTGTGTCGCATGTTACTTGGTTTTTTTTTAATTTCTTTGTTTTTTTCATTTATTATCTGTTTGTTCCTTGTTTTTATTTGACCCGATTCCGTTTTTGGAATTTCATTTTGTCCATGTATCTTGCTGACTAAAGCATACTCTGCTTATTTTATGGTTTTCTATTATTTGTTTAGTTTTCTTTGAGTCATTCATTTGCAATGGAGTGCGTCCAAGAAACTAAATCCAGTCATGCACTCCCATTGCACAGTTCTTTCAAAGATCGTATTGTTCTGTTACTAGATAGCTTATTTTGACATATTCCGCAGCTTGGTTAATGCTCCAACACAGTAGGCACCATCTCACTACCACTTTAGGAATGAAGTTACTTAAATGTAAATCTGCTAACTGCTGGATATACAGAACAACAAATCAACTATCTGAGGCTGCAGTCACACTGCATACAGAACTACTTTCACTTAAACACGTTCAGTGCTACAAACGAGTTAAGATCGTAGTTTGTCCTCGTTCAGAGCAAACTGGTTTCATATGTAGTTTTGAACGACATATCTTTGATGCTTCTCTCCTATTGGCTGTTTGTAGTAACTGTCTGTGTAACAAATATGGTTGCTTTTTGGTCCAACATTTTGCACTCGTTAAATTAAGTTAACTTTTAGGCGTAAAATATTTATATCTACTTTACACACACAGCAGCATTTCAGTTAGATGTGATGTGATAATTAAAAAGTCTGGAACGTTGAGTGCAGATGTGATAGTACAGTAATTAAATATGGTACAGTTCAAGTTCCAAGTTTGTTGAGGTTAGAAAGTTCATTGAGTTTATAGTCATGTAACCTCGTAAACGTGTTTAAGTGTTAAACTGAACAGGTTTGACCTCTAGTGTGACCATGGCCTTACAATTTGCTATTGGCCACCAGGTCACTCTGAGCCAGAGGGCGGTGCAGGGATGCTAGTGGTGGATCTTGGGGCATGGACCAGTGTGACGGTATTAGGTTGTTGGGCTGGATAGACTGCATAGTTTCTAGTTAGTCTAATCATCCTATTTTAGCAATAGCAGTGGTTCTGAAGTTTTCTCTCTATCTCGGACAAGCTGGAAGTATTTCACCGCTTTGCCGTCGAGTCGAGCTGTAGATCGGCCGTAGACAGTGTGGACCTGTCTGCTTGTGATGTATGCCGGCAGTCTGACGGGGGGTATGGCGGGGGATAGGGGGGAGTCAGCTGGTAGGTAGAGGCGAAAGTGGGTGGCCACTTGGAAGGCTGTAATCGTCTAGGATGGTGTCAGCAGTGCAGCGTAGCACTGGGCAGCGCCTGTTCCCAGGAATTAAGCTTGACAACACCTAATGTTGAGTTCTCAGGATTTGGCTTAATTTCGACGTGTTCTGGGGTAGTTGGCAATCATATTGCTAACGGTTGTGTGAAATTCGTTGCTCAACACTTCGAGAGTAAAAGAACAAAGTTTGGAGCAGCGAAGGGAATTTGTTCAAGGCAGCAGAGGGGGTTTCTTCTACGTGGTTATGCTACACATCAGGTGGATGCGAGTGCCCAGGAAGGGTTGTCGGTAAGAGGGGCGTGCCCTGAACATTTAAGGTATGTCCAAACATGCTCCTTTAAAGAAAGGTTGGAAGGGAAGGGGACGTTCAGTAGACGGAAGAGTCTTGTTACACGGGAGACTTTTGGTTAGCCTGCTAGAAGCATACCAGGCATAAATTGTTGGTTGAATGAGACATGGATAAACAAAAGTGTGTTGGCTTAATTGGTCAGTGATATGGCGTTCTGGACTACTATGGTGTAAAAGGAAAATAAGGTCAGTGTTCTCCCCAGGCCCATTTTGCCGGGCGCCCCACCCGGCTAAGAAACAGATATTTCCATCAACACCATCAAGCTTATTTCATTATGCACCCAGCTGGTCTCGTGAACCACCCAGCTCTAAATTTGTGCTGGGGAGAACGCTGAAGGTATGTATGAATGTATGCGCAACTAGGAAATTTTCAGTCACTAATAAGTTTAGGAAATTAGGGCCAGTTAAACTGTTGTAAATAAGTGATGTCGAGGTATGCCACTGTGAGTTATGATATTTGTGTGCTACGGGTTAGACACATGGGATATTGAATTTGCAGACTATTTGTTAGATTTCAAAGGAAGTGATGTAACGTGTGTATTTTTGTAGAAGTTAATTTGGAATATAAAGGGATTATTTTTTGACTGAGAATATGCCAACTCATCTGACACTTTGCCAAAGCAGTATTTTCTACAACATCTGCCTGTTTTACAGACATGGTAAATTACCAGGAGCAAATTCCAATTGAAAGTGTCGACTTTTCTTTCCATTTTAGAACCATAACATACAATAATAATAATAATAAAAAGCTGAACGCGATGTAACCCTGTTCCTGTAAGTTTTGTATTTGGGTACATGCAAAAAAAGCAATTACGTTTTGCCCCTTCCAAGAGATGTACCAGAGTTATGAAGGTGCAATGTTTTCACATCAGAATCTATAGAACATGTCACACGCTTGATTACTGTCGGGACATGTGCAGTGTCATATGGGGTTTCCATATTGGATCTTTATAGTATAATTAAAATTTCTGGAAATTTTTCATTTGTGTACACACTGCATGGTCTCTTGTAATAATCTGTTCTAGATTGGTAATTGAGTGAAACTGGGTAGTTACATTTTTACTATTCCTGCATAGCACATAATCTAAATATATATATATATATATATAAATTTTTTTTTAAATTTTTGGAAAACTATTGAATTTCAATTTGGTTTCTTATTTTCTAAATTTAAAAAACACAACCAAAGTACAGTTTTGAAAATTTAAAGATAAACACTCGTGAGGTAACAATACACAATTATTAATAAAATAATAATATGTAGTAGCAAATATATTTGCATTTATCTTAAAACATTAACCAAAGAAAATTGTTAAGTGTGACTGCGTTTGGTTTTTAATTTGAACACCACCTTCACACAGTGCATGACTTGAGTTCACCTTTTCAACGAACAAAAAAAAAACCTGAAAATGTGACAAATGCAGTATGCTAGTCGACAAGATGCTTACTCTGTTGTAACGATGGCTGGAATTCAAGCACAGGTGATAACCGCTCCTGCCAAAACTATACGCCATAGTGTATTTCAATGAAATTCCTTAGAACTAGAAAGGTTGGGCCCTAGATAAACAATTGGACAAACAGTTAGGACACACGCACACAGCAAAATATAATTATCACAACACATTACAACTATGGCAAAACCATACTCAACGAGAACACCAGTACAGACGAATCCTACTGCAGTGCTACTATGATAGCTATACTTGCACATTACAACTACAACATGAAAATACAGTTACTATTTACTTTACACTCAGACATACTTGGTATAATTTATGAAACACAAATGCATGATGAGGTACACACCCTGATAATACAATCACAGGTAAAGTGAATGTCTTTTGTAACTTGGTGTTTGTCGATATTTGCGATTGTGTACTGTGTGTGTTAGTGACAACTCTCTTCTAGTATGTACTGGTACTGCAGAATGTGGAAGCAAACAAATTAATTAAATCCTCCACGTGCAATTCCAACATGCAATAAATATGTAAAACAAAAAAAAATTTTTGTGAACTTACTCATATATTTATTGGGCAAGATTTCTGTAAAAATTATATTTCACTACAATATTAAGTTCCTTCTTTCAGGCAAAAGCTTTTAAATCTGCAACTGAGTCAGAAAGAAAGCTAGCTGTCCTGTGATAAGTTACACCAAAGCATAAGCACAGAATTTCTCAAGTTTCTTTGGCAATTTTTAGCAGACGCAAGTCAAAAGTAATTGCTTTGGTCTTGAAAGACTGCAGTGATTGTTCACTAGCAGAGTGGGACTGAGGGCATATGGTCATCAGTCATGACAGAAAAGTTGTAAGACTGATGTGATTTCACCTTATACATACATACAGCTTATGGGGTTTCAAGATGTGGCCACCGTATTAAAATGCTTTGGTTAAATATGTATTCACACATCAATAAAAAGTGGAGGGAGTAACAAATAACACAACTGTACACTATGCGTATGAACAGTGGAGGATGGGTGCAACTGTACTGGATGTCAATAATTTTAAAAAATTTAATATGAAAAATAATTAAGCTATAAAGGGTGAGGAAACAAACCAAAAAAACTGAGTACCCAGACGTCAAGAAGCAAATCTGGTACTGCATAGGTGTAATTCGGGAAGCAATTTCTTCATTTTGTTCTATTGTACATGTGTAACCTATACAAAAAAAAACATAGTAGTCAATACAAAAAACAGCCTCCCAGATTCTTTAGGTTAAAAAAACAATAATATTAAAATAAACTTTTCGCACTCAGTACACATCATGGACTGAAGCTAGGGAGGCTAGGATACAACTTTTATCTTATTTGTTTATGTATTTTTAGAGAAGCCTTGCAGCAATTTCAGAGAGCGTGGTGCATAATTCAACGCTAAAAAGGTTTCTTGAAGCCAATTTGCAAAAAGTAAACAATAGCAATCCTAGACAATAGTTTTAGCCAACGATTTAAAGAAAATTGTTTCCATTGGTATGAACTCCTGAGGCACAATCTCTGATGCCGGAACCTCCTGCATTGAACTGTGGGGCAAGAGATCACGCGTAATGAATTAATAATTTGGATAAATACTTATTCATAGAGTTGGCAAATACCATTATCTGGCTTGATAACAGCATAGAAATGAATTGATGTTTTCAGTGTTTATTTATCTACCACACATTCTTAAGCATTGAATTCGCACAGGATCTGATATAACATCCTATGGATTGTACACAAAAGCTCCAGTTAACACAGGAAAGGGGTGGATAGATTCTATGGGCAATTAACACCGAGGTCTTGGGTGCTGGTCAGATGTCATGAGGTGAGTATGGAACAATAACAGAATGCAACAGTGGGATAGGCCGAAGTACTCCAAGAACACCTGCTAGCCAACAACAACATCCACCACATTTCCTACATATGAAAATCAGGAGCAATCTCACCAGGGCTTGAATCAGTAACATAGCAGTGGGAGGCGAATAGTACATCCATTACACCATCATTGCCCCAGCTCCTGCTAATAGCCTGTGAGGCATATCTCAAGAATTTCTTCCTCCAAGTCTGGTCCCTTCAGACTTATTGCCCACTAATGCATGCTGCCAGTATGCCTAATATCATGCACATCCCAAAATAAAATACAGTAAAATGATTAGTGACCACTGTTCAACTAATATAGTTGTTGCAAAATTAATACTGTCACAGCATTATCATTATAAGTCCGTTACCCAGAAAATTTACACTAAAATTTCATATTAATGAACTGTAAAACGACTTTAACACTAAATGATGATGACAAAAAAAAGTAAACATACCCATTCAGAAATAGGTTGAGCAGAAAATTAAACAGAAGACAAATGGTTATGTAAAAGAAAGTACAGAAAAATTGAAACACTACCGTACATAAGAAGGGTTAAAATATGAAGCATGTACCAACAAATGAACACAAAGTTATGTACAATCTTCACATGACATGCTGAATGTCAATGTCAGTAGATTCTTCTGCAACACTTTAATTAAAACATGACTCTGAAGTAGAAGGTCATGTTAGTTACAGACACATATTTGTTTTGATATTGATATCAAAGCTTTTGTCTATCGCATTAGCCATGTACATGAATTAAATGTCTACTACCAAATTCTCATAAAAAATTCATAAATAACTTTTAAAACACTGGTCTATTTTGATCCTACTGTACAGTACATACAAAAATTTATTTATTGGTAGAAAGACGTGATATGATTCTGAATTTTAACTGTGGATAACATTATTAACATACCTAACATTCAGATACACACAAACTTTATTCATTAAAAATAACATACACAGTACTGTACTTGCAAAAAATACCAACACATCAAGCGCCCAAATCATTAGGTGTAGTGGAAAATTCAAGGGGGAAAAAAAACTCATTACGAACAAAAACAAAAAATTTTTCACCACAAATATAACAGAATGGTTTTATTTACCAAACTAGTACCCATTTTTAAGTGTTATGCCCTCATGCACAGTGAGGCCAGGCATCAACCTAAGTTTCCAGAGACTGAAGCCATGTACGCCAAATTTTACAATACCAAAAATTACAGCATATCCTAAATCAGTACCTCCTCCTTTCCAATTTATCTGGGAGGTCCTTCCAACTACAGTAAAACTCTGTTAAGAAGTTTCTGAAGGGACTGAAAAATTCAAACTTATTAACAGGGAAAAACTTCTTAAAAGGGTAAATTTACTATTGTAGTAATGGAAGGGGGTTAATATAATTGAAACTTATTATAGGGGAAAACTTTTTAAGTGGGAACTTCTTAACAGAGTTTTACTGTAACTGTCCAGGTTGGTAATAACATTGTGCTGTGAGGAGGGGCAATAAAAACATGGCACATGCTTGTTTTCAGCCATAAACTGCAAAATCAACAACTTTACAGACCAGAACAATGTTCAACCGGGAAGATACACTAAGCCAGTGAATTACCCACACTAACAATTAGACAAGTCAGCTATCAAGTACAAACTCACTACACCAGTGAACTATCCACGTCGACAATAAGTCAAGTCAGCTATCAAATACAAGCGCCTTGAACTGACACTGACTTGATAGGCATTAGGAAGACTAGGCTGAGAGGCAAAACAACTTCAGTCACAGTAAAAAACGAATGAAAGGACATTGTCCTTTGTAGTTGTATGACCTCTACTCCAGTGATGGTTTGGTTCACCAGCTCTGGGCATCGTTCAGTGCAGCAAAGTAAAACACGAGGTACAGAGCCTTCTTGTGGTCTAGGTATGTCATGAGTGGCCACGTGTTTTACCAGTTCCATCGCTGTCACTTCAGAAAGCTCCCTTAACCTGGTGCTGTGAGGGTGTGTGCTTTTACCAGCGCAATAAGTACCACCACTAACCAGAGAAATACTTATGTTACAACCTGAATCAGTTATCTGAAGTTACTTTAATTCTGTCTACTTCTCCCGCCCTGCACTAAGCAAACGGAGCTAGCAGTGACACTGGGAGGAACTTGAATCGTGACACCTAATCAACAAGACTGTAAAATACAAACTCTACAAGCCAGAAAACAACAGTGTAATCTGTGTTAAGGGTGCTAGGAATATAAAAGGAGAAATAATTAACCAAACATTTGATAATTACACCTTTGATAATAAGGCTGCTATATGTAATTAAGTGTTATCATTCAAACTGATCCAGTACATTACTAAGAGTGTGAGTGTACAATTCAAACTGCAAAAATATTTCATAGCATTACATAGTAACTATTGACACACACAGACTGACCGATACAAGGGTATGAAAATAAACAAAAGTAACAGATGTACAGCATATAATGCAGTACTTATAAAGAATACCTTTTCATAGAAAATTGTCCATGTACAGTGAACATCCTAGCATAGATTCAACTACTATAAATTTGAAAGGTACGTGAATAGTGAAAGTTTAACTATAACTTGTTTTACCACAAATTAAAGAGTCTTGTAATCTGTTTAGTAAAAAATTCATATTAAAGAATTAAATAATCAGCTACAAATAAATTAATACACAATTGAAAAAAAATTCAAATATTTCTCATACAAGACATTTTTCTAAAAAAAAATTTAAATAACAGCAACTAAAAAAACTTTAATTTTACGCAAGATTACTATGTAACCATATCGAAAAATTTTGATTTTTCATGATCAGTGAACAACTTTAACCAACTTTCATTGAAAAGAAATTTTATTTCATGAATTAATTGAGAAATACATAACCAGCTTCCAGTAATCACACATTGAAATATTAGTTAAAATTGCTTTTAGAAAACAAAACTATGAAATGGCAACCATACGTTGAGTTATTGTGATTTTGAATATTAGTCAGACACAGATGATAGGGAAAGGTAGAGCATGCTGGGTTAACACAGACTGCTTCCTCCACCACGTCGATACAAGTTGCATCCATGCATGAATAACTTGCAAGGCTTCATGCGGAACTGCGTGCAAATACAATACAGGAGTTTTATTATCAGCACACATACATAAAGCAGAACAATATATTGACACAATTACCTACCCTTCATACAAGACAATGTCATTTCCTAAACAACTCCATTATTGGGAAACAGACTTAATCATTGTACTATGAAAATTTAAATAGTTACTTACTTTTTTAATACATGTACACGCATTTAACATGATTATCTGATACGTCCTTGCTACGTAAATATATTTTTAACAGAATATAAAGAAAATTACGTATACTGTGTTAACAAAATTATAATTTAAATATAAATTTAAGTTTTTTGTAGGAAAAAGCATGTGACATATTCTCTGATTAACATTGTAAATGTATGTACTTAGAGGCACATACACAAACCTTAACATTTTCTGCTATCCATTTAAATGTAGTGTTTATTGATAAGAACAATTATAAAAAAACATTCAATGAGATTTACAAATGCATTCCATGAGTGTTAATTTGCACAATAAAAACGTATACTAACGAGTTTGTAGAAAAAAAAAAGATATAAATTTTTATTTTCTAACTTTAAATTAAACGTATGAGTTGAAATCTGAAACAAATAAGAAATTGGACATAAGAGCAGAAATTACAATCACAACACATGGCGTGATACTCAGAATTGGCAGCAACAAATAACTCCTGAACTTACTGTCTGCGGTGACTGCTGTGAAGTAACAGGCACCGTTTCTGAGGATTTCAATGGATGTGGAGTTTCCGGTGGGTCCGGCTGTTTCTTAGGTTTTGATGGCGAAGGCAGCCATTTGAAAAATACACAGAAATACTGGAAGAACATTGTTCGAAAAATTTGAAGATTAGATGAGAAGGAAAAGAGAACTGCAACAGAAGCTTGCTCTCGAACGTAGCCACAGACTGACTGATGTGACCAAATGCGCAGCACACACAGTTGCAAACAAGAGAATGTTTGCCTAGGACCACGCACATAGATAAGATGACAACCTCCCAAGTGAAAGAAAGTATGCAAACACCAGAGGCATTATATCACTAGCCTACTTTGTCTCACGGCTGACACATGCACTTTATTCAAGGAGATCGTAAAGGTGAATAACTAAGAAACATCTTCGCTACTTTAAATGAGGAACATCACGTCATTCAACTACATTTACTCCTTTTTCATTATTGTGGACATTCTAAAAAGTGAATAAAATATAATTCAACAATATTATGAAAACTCAGTCATAACATACAAAAATACTGACATCATGCTTTCCCTGACACTACAACTCATACCTTCAACGGCCGAGAGAACTAATTGCAAGAAAATATATGTTTATTTTATTTACTTATTAAATAAAGTTTGTTATATATGATTCAGGATAAAGTAAGCATTGTTGAAAGTCCTGCTTAGTTACCATTTTCTGCGTCATGTAAATGCAAACACTGCCATGTACTTTTATTTACATGGGCCTAGACAATATTTTACATGCACTGCCACAAAACTGTCATGTATAATATATACTCATTAAATACACAAGGTGCAGTAATTATTCTTAATGGTATGTTGTTATAAATCTCCGAAGTATCTTCAATATAACATATTTCTGTGTATATCAGCTTTTTAATTTATTGACAACACTCCCTTAGCATTCTCTAACAAGCCCTCAAGATGATAGAATTACACATTCATAAATAAAACCTCAACTTCAGAAGTAAATGTCTATATTGAATTTTAGCTCATCAAAACATAGACGTAGCTGTAAATGACGGTAAATGTTTCAAAAATGTTTAAATAGTATATTTACTACCATCTCATGAAGTAAAGCTATGTATATCTTCAGTACAATTTAATTTGGAATATAATACACAACTAAAAATAAACATTCAGGAAACTATAAAATTATACTACAATAATTCCTGAACTTGACGAGAAGTCTTCGCCTAGTGTACGGACAGTGTTTTAGAGTGCCACACTTTTTTTTACATGAAACTGCTTAACTTAGTTATTTATATTATGTTTGTCTATGAAAATACTACACACTTAAGACAAAGCTTTAATAATTTTAAAAATTCAGCATGCTTTTACGAAACACAATTTTTGGGCCTTTCAAAATTGCTAAAAACTGCTTTTCTAAACTGCTGTAACTCTGAAAATACGACCTGAATTTGTAAAGTGCACAACGAGATACATGTGTTGGTCTTTACTTCATACTATCCAAAAATAAAATTTTAGGGTCACTTCTTTACTTTTTACTATCCAAAAATAAAATTTTAGGGTCACTGCTTTAAGTCCCATAGGAAAGAGACTAGTACAATGAAAACCTTGCACACCAATTTGGAGTGCTGTGAATAGAGATGACATGCTTCTCATTGAGGGAGGTATTTTGGCTCTAACCACTCCGCTGTTCCCATGTGCCCAACGCAGAAATTTAAAACTGGTACAGACTCCTCTTAAGAAATATAAACAATACACTTCAAATATAGGCCTACATGTTAAAACAACACAAAAGCACAACAAAACATTTTGTGCACTATTTGTTCTACATCCCATTTGAAAAACAAAACTGCAGCTAATAAAATCCCACACAAAGTTAACCATTTTTACTATATACACACTAGCATAAAAAAGAATTGTAGTGCGAGAGAAAAGTTTTTTTTAACTAATTTCATAAGACAAAGTCTGTAATTCGTAAAATGAACCGATTCACAGAATAACTACATAATCACTTTAGATCTGTTGCCAGTTTTATCACTAAACAATCTGTTCTAATACTTGTATGAGTGTGATAAAATTATCATAGATTTTATATAGTACAGCGTGCAATTATCTGTGTGTACATTTTTGATCATCAGAATGACAGCTCAAGTTATCGCTTGGTGAAATTATGAATTAATTCTCACCATATTTCGCAGGGGCAAATTTAGAACTCTTTAGGGGGCGGCGGGAAGGAGGGGGGAGGTGGAGCACACAATTACAGTAAATTCCTTGGATTGACATCTCAAAAGCATTATAACCATTTTTTCAGTTTTTGAAAAATGTAATCAGTACAAAATATAAAAATTATGTTCGACACACATTTTGTCATCATTTGCTAGTTGGATTTTCAGCGGAAAAAAATAGGAGGGGGCACATGCCATGTTCATGTTCGTCTTCATCCGCCCCTAAACTACATACTCCCCTGACCTCTCGATAAAACTATGAAATGGGATTTCACTGATCATAAATAGCTGACAACAATGCTTTGCTGTATATCTATCGTAAAAATGCAGTAGGTAGGTGCATAGAAAAGATGCTAAAAAGTTCAAAAATTACATAAAATAAAATGTGAAAATTTCATTAGATTTTGACCCAGGGTTGTTTTATGTAATTAACAAAATATGTGGAATTACATCTCGTAATTTACAGCCAACTGTACAAGGGAGTAAGTAACCATATTTAATGTTGAATTATACACAATGGCTAGTGATTTTTATTGCCCACTTTACCTCGAACGGCATACACTTCGATTCTCAAGCAATTAAAAAACATTGTAATGTATGCACCCGAAATAAAAATAAAGCTTCTGAAATTGACAGCTGCTGTTGAACGAACAAACCACACAATTCAGTTTCTGCACATTCAATGATTTCAGCACATTGCTGAGGGAAAAACAACTTCCTTCATTCATACAACTGCGGGAATAGCTATTGCAAAGTTGGCAGGTGCACTTTGGCTACTCTTGTTTCATTCTCCGATCAGCAGAATGAAATAAACAAAAAGGAAAAAAAATCCTTGTTACAACTGACAATTAAAAAAGATGATTTGGTTATTATCCAATAAATTTCTTTTTTGTTGTCAGTTTTTAAAAGATGCTTGTGAAATGTAACCTACTAGAACAAGACAGTTATTCTTTGTCAAGTGATCATGTAATACTAGGCCACCAAGAGGTTAGTCAGATTGTAATAGAGCATATGGAAGAAAGTAGCTCAGGTCATTTATAGGACTTGAGCATTACTCCGATAAACTGTTTAAAGGACTAGAATTGAAATTTTACCCCACTCAGGCTAACACACAAATGCACACACTCGTGCGTGTACACACACACTATCTCTCTCTCTCTCTCTAAAATATTATACTTCACAGACACCAACCATTTACTACCTACTACAGTGTATTTTGCTCATTGCACACACTGCCCAGTTGTACATTTCATTCACACATATTTTCAATTACATCCTGCAACGTCGGAACTATGTGGTTGACTGCTGACTGGCTAAATACCGGAGCTGATTCCCACAAAGGATAGAGTTGCTTCAGGGACTAGTATTTCCAAAGCAAGTATCATTCATCAAGCACTACTACGTGGGCTATCGCAGAAAAAAACAACCTTCTCTGAAGGTACCTACAACCATGCAGCATGACAACCCACACAGACCAAGACCTGAAGAAATTTGACGACCATTACTTAAATATGCATCTCTATCGAAGTGTGTTTGGAAACTGCATTTACAAAGCTACAGATTAAACTGATTTCATGCAAGCATAGCACATTACTCTTTTCAATAGCAATTTCATAGAAAGGAAAGTAGTTAACTTCATTACCTTTAAGCACTATGAACATCTGTGATATATTTAGCAGAAGAGAGACAGACAAACATCATAGTGTTTCGTGTTGGATACAACAGCCCAGCCTTGGAAGAATAAAGCTAAAAATACTCATTAAAAAAAACCTTTTCGATATGTTTGCATTTGGTATCCGAACCATCAGTGGACATCGTTGAAAATATTTTCTGCTCCTAGTGGAATAAGCTGATCAATGATGAATGTGGCTGCTGGAATTTTGAGCTCCAGGCGGTGAACTTTGCACAGTGTCTCTGCAAAAAGTAACCTCATATGAAGATATCAAGTGAGTGAACATTTGGAAGGCATGCGACCAGCCATACGTGATACGTGCAGGTAACTGTCAAGCAGAGCTAACCGACGCCACCGACACACTGGATGCTTCTAAGTGACCAGCCCCTCTTGCCTACAGCAGACACCCACATTTAGTGAAACTAATATACGTACCTACAGTACGTACTAAGCCATTTGCCAAGCAAACTATGTTAAATCACAAAATAAGTACAACTTTCTAGTACCAGTTGCACACAAAAACAATTAAAACAAAATGATGTCTGTCATGCAGCTTTAAAAATGCCTACACTCACGTAAATAACTATACATTTATAATACGTATATTGCACAATTCTTATAATACTGTACTGCATAATTATTATTGCAAATGTATTTTTAAAACTACCTTAACCGTTACGCTATAAAATACAGTTTCTATATTCTGTATACAACAACCACAGTACAATGCTTATTCTCAATACAGAAAAGTGATACATCATATAAGCAACTGGAAGAAGTCCCCTAAATAAAGTCACAGAACACGATTTCCCAACTAAATATTTTACAGCGATTTTTTTTCTGAAATGCAACTCAAATAGTACTATGCTGTGCCATCTGCTCAATAGAAATTATACTTAATACACTAACTGTGTTTAGTTAAAACTTCTAAAAATAAAATAAAAAACTGTTATTAAGACTGTGTTGTATGATGTATGTTTTTTTCCTTAAGTTAGCAACCATGCAATAGCTTTAACAAAAATTATACCAGGACTCAATTTTGAGTGATGTGGAGAATGGTTAGTATATTAAGGACGAGTTCTTCAACACTTATGGCTATGATATGAGGATAGCATCAAGGGAACGCAAGGGAATGTCCCGCGGAAACCTGCCGGTAACAGTAACGTTCGTAGCATTTTCCTACATGTGAAAATCTGGAGCAACCGAAACATTATTTAGTCACTGAAAACTGTGCTGATTAGCAAATTTTTTAATTATTTTGTTTTTTACGAAATAAAGACAATGTGTAATAAAACATCAGATGTTTCAAACAACTATAATAAAATTGGTGACTAATGTATAGTGAATTTAAGAATTAAAGCATTAACCATTTTGAGAGGTGTTTACTAGTAAAATTTTGTCTGTAAAGTCTGTGCTTGCGTGTAAATTGTATCTTCTGAAATAACTGTTCTGGGAGTACAGATATTTTATCCAAATAAGGTAAAAACCTAATATTTTTAGACACCACGTTCGACTTTAGTCCTATGAAATGTCTTTAAAGAAGAAAAAAATAATAAAAACGGCTACAAACTACAGTGTTTTTATGGCTTAAATATTCAGCCTTCTTGAGATAAAAAAAAAAAAAGTACATCCTAGCATGTGTAGTTCAATACTCTGGCTCACAAAATGTGCAATAACAACATAGTGTTGCAGACCTATTTTGTATGCTGTTCCGACTACATCAAATGCAATCAGAACCTGGAAGTGCGCGGGCTTGAAGGCTGACTCTTGCTTGTCCACCACTTGCCTTATCACTTCTAAGCACAACATGCTCAAGTGGTGTTTTGTCTTCCCCTCGACGACCCCGAGGCAATATTAAGAGAGTACTTAGTTTACTTCCCATTTCATTTAACAAGTGTTCTTTCCCCTCTAAGACTTGGGGTGAAACCGGCCCTTAGTCTTTCAATACTGTTCACTCTACAGATTTTCAGCTTCGTCTCCTCACTACAGTATTCCATATATCATCAATTTCACACAAAAAGTTACTATTATACATGTACCGTTAATATAGCATACAATACAGTAGAGACTAGGGTCCATGTATGGAATTTTAAGAATATCTTTCCATAATATTGTATTAATATCACAACTACATGCACAAGAAAAGTTAAGTATTAACAATACATTAAAAATAATTATAATAATAACAAACATATAAAACATTAATTCTGAAGTAATCTGAATTAATTACTGTCCACAATTTCAGAATGATTCTAACATTTCGTCTTTACGGAGATTGCAATTTTCACTGACTCGACACTAAATACATCCCACCACCACAAACAACACAGCAATATTCGGAGAGGAAACTTTTGACTTACGTACGTTAAACACCACCAGAACCGCATGCCAATCAGAAACTGTAAAATGTGTATGCACACCTACCGGATTGTGCTGAGCTCTGGTTGCCAAATAAGGAAACTGAAGACCACTAGCGACAGAGGTGGATGTATGCCTGCTTAGCCGCACAGCACAGCGCTATCGCAGGATTACCTTCTCTCTACAGCACTAGCAAATCAAGACGAGAGTTGGCCAACAAATTTTTTTTAAAAAAGCACAAAGAGCTCTAGTGGTTAAGCTAATCATTGTACTTTTAGGACACAGAACATGCAACGAAAAGCCAAACCAGAAATTGCAACAAAAATGAATGAATATATTAAAGCTGTGTTACAATGCTACCTGGCATATACTTACAGACAAACAAAATGCAGGAAAGTGAAGATTATAACTCAGATGCTAACAGCAAAAAGATATTCAAGATATTAGCTTTTATATGCCTTAAATAAATAAATAAGTATATATATTATAGTTTAAATTTATTTTTCAAACAGCTTAGGCTTGCATATTTTGCTTCATACTACAATTACATACAATTTAATGATTATTTTTACTAAAAAGTGAATAAATAACTTCTCAACTAGAAGCCCATTAACCATTCAACATAACATCGCAATCTTCTTAAACTTACGTTCCCTGTATATTTTTACCAACTATTCTATATAGCAAATCCTTAACCATCCTATGCAACAAGTGATAGCCTAATTAAAACGGGCACCTACAAACATGGTGTACAATTTCTATGAATCGGGAAAGCTACTGAATACGTGTAGGTATATCCCGTAACTCAAAAAAATCACAAAAAGGTAAAATTAGCTTAAAATTAAATTAAGCCAGTTTAGTTTTTGGAGTAACAATACTTTGATAAGTTTTACTAAATAAAGATTAGTTAACTTTGAACATTATGAATGTGGACTGATTCAAATGTTTGGCAGAAATCTTTTGCAAAATTCTGTGAACTACAAAATGACTGAGCAATACATATAAATTGTCTCATGAAGAATTCAGTTTTTTGACAGTTGTGTTGGCAACCTTTCTACAGCTGTTTCAATGGGAAAAGCAATGTGTTCCTCTATCACAGCTGATTTCTGAACAAACAAAGCTGACTGGCAAACTGTGCAGCATATCAAAATGAAAAGTATTTTCCTGTAGCTCTGTGCACACATGGTAATACTCAGAACTGTCAAAAACTAATAAATACTACCTAAGATAGACTTATATATATATATTGCACAATTGGACAGTCAGCCAAGTGTGTTTTTGCATAAACCAAATGAGGCAGGCATAAACAGTTTTTACACAGAAATTGCTTTAAAAATAAATGCCAATGCAACTGTAAAAAAAAATGGAATTATTTCATGAGACAGAATACATTCTTTATGAAAAATTAGATGAGTAAATATCATCTTCCAAAATTTGGGCAAAAAAAATACCACTAAGAGACCAAATATACCCCAACTTATGCAATTATATAGGCTTACTTAAAATGTGTTACGTAACAATAAACACACACTCCAAACAAGAACAAAATCTAACACTCCTTCAAAACTGACAAGTGCAACTTAGTCCACAACGAATTTTATTTAGAGCCATTTGTGGATCAAACATATCATATATGACAAGAAATGATATAGGTGATTTTGATATTGCTTTGGAGCATAAAGTTATACTGGATAAAACTACAGAATCCTTTAAAATCATAATTTTTTCTCAATATTACAGAATTGGTACTAAATTTGAATAGGCCTACTAGTAAGTAAACAGACTGCATCCTAACTACAGACAGTAGTAAACAGCATTAAAACTTAATGAGTAATAGTAAGTAAGCTCATAATTTTACTTCAACACACCTCTGGCATGCCTGGCAGGTGGGAAAATTATTCAGGGGGGACCGCCCCTCCCCCAAAAAAAATTATAAAAAAAATATCTAATAAAAATATTAACCATCCTACCAACTGTACATTCAAAATTTATATATGAAAGCTGCTTAAATTTTGCACCTCAAAATCTAAATTTTCCTAGGGGAGGACCCACCGGACCACTCTCCCTCCCCCACATTTAAAGTGGTAATAGACATATCAGCCACTGGACATACTAGTCTCTCCAAAGATTAACTGCTGTGGACACTAATGCAACACACAGTGCGCCTTCATGACCTAGGTCTGCTAACAGTTGCTACTACGTCAATTCCTTGTACTCTGTGTTGCAAATTGGCTAACATTTTGGATTTCTTGAACTAAAACAATAATCACAACACAACTGCAGTCTGTGGTCTATCTTGTAACAACTGTCCAAACAATAAATCTGTGCTTTGTATAGTGACGAAAGAAGAGAAGATTTTCATGTAGTAACTATAACCTGTGCATTCAGATCCCGAGGCCAGAAACAATCACTGGCTGACCTCCGGGCGACATAAGCAGGTCCAACGAAAGTTCGGAAGCCAACTGTACTGGATCGATCAGACATGGAAGCTCGATGTATAGAGGCCTCCCTTATCACCTTCTGCTTTAATCACAAGCTGATCATCCACTGAAAACAAACACAATTAATACCTTTAACCCATCTGAAGCATAAAACAATCTGTAGAGTTAATTTTACTTGTTTGTGTAAAGCAGTCAACCATTGGTTGGTAAGGGAGGGGGGGAGGTGAGATGGGGTTATGGAGGGAAAAGGAAATTACTTCAAAACCTAGCCTACCAGCTACATTTTGAAGGCGTCACTTACTACCTACTCAATCATTTTTTAGACACAGAAGTAGGTAAGTTAGATATTACCTCACACTATAAAATTTGGAGGTAGTGAAAAGCCATAATAAAGGTAGGACTTTAAATTATTTATACCGTTCATAATAGTACTTTCTCTGTGTATCCCCACTAACACTACTTCTCTGATTTTTCACTCATACATCCGCTGCTTCACCTGCAATTAGCAACATGTTTAGTATATTTTGAATGTTTACACATCCTTCCTGTTCACCATATCACATTAGTAGACATCAGAGATGCAAATGTTTATGAAAAATTACACCCCTATCCAAGGAAATTATTTACTGATACAAAAGATATAGGTACTTGACTAACTGCCACTTAACAGCTATCATGTACGTACGACAGCACAAGACATGTTAAATAACAGAATATAATCCATGTCTGCTATTTTCACATGTTTCGTCTCAAAACTTCACAACCAAATAATTTATTATGGTTGGGTCGGCATGCTTTAAATTAAAGTGCATGTTGCAAAAGTTTTCATAATTTCATTTTATGTTTACAGAACTATTTAACGTGCAGTACATTTGTATGTCTACGAAAAGAATACACAATTATACAATACTATAAGGTTAAAAATTTAGCATGCACCCCTCAAATACCTAAAAACTGCATTTTAAGCACACCATATCAGGGAAACCATAAATTGGATTCTGCACCTATTAAGGTTAAATTTATCTGTGAAAAGAGTTTCATACATTTAACTAATTTCAATACATAGGTCAATATCCAATTTTTATAAATGTACTACCACAAGTGTCTTAACAGAAACGTCTGAGATACAGTTTCATTCAAAGGCACACACTAATGTCTGTCTGATAGTGACAACACTGCATGTTGTTCTGCAAAATACACATTTTTTTACAATTCAAACTTGCAAGGTGTAAGCAATAAAGATAATGTAAGTGAGCTGTTATGTCTCCTCGAAAGCGAGGTCATTAGAGACGGTGATGCACATCTTGAAACCGTGACAGGAACAGGAAAAAGATGATTCACCTGGAGAAATTTCGGACAACAACGGAAAACCCAAATCAGGATGGCCAGAAGCAGGAATTGAACCAGAGACTTACCAAATGCAAGTAAGATGTGTTACCATTGCACAATCTGGTGCTCGTTAATACTAATATTATGTCAACTGTGATAGTTGTACACTATTAGTAGAAAAGGTGCCATAGATAACAACCACCTGACAATTAAAATTAATGTACAGGCTAGTTTAATATAATGATGTAACTATGAGAAGTTAATATACAATGTTCCTCTATCACAGGTGATTTCTGAACAACCAAACTGTGATCTATATATCAAAATGAAAAGTATTTTCCTGTAGCTCCGTCTACACGAGGTAATCTTCAGAACTGTCTAAACCAAATAAATATTACCTAATATAGACTTATATATTCCACAATTGGACAGTCAGCTGAGTGTGATTTTGTACAAACCAAATGAGGCAGAGGCAAAACCCATTTTTACATGGAAACTGCTTTAAAAATAAATGACAACACAACTGTCAAAAAATGGAATTATTTCATGAGACAGACTTATAGTTGCATAGAGTAGAAGAGCACACTGCCAAGGGTGATAATGACAGGTTCATCTGATGAGGAATTATTTCTACTGAAAGACACAATCCCTGTGCAGTGGTATCGTAGATCAATCACCTGACTGACACTTTCAGTGGCGACCCTATCTTTTTTGTTGGTGGAAAATTTTAATCAAAGTCCATTGCATGTTTCAAGAATAGTTTCACACGAATCATGCAAGTAGCTTTTCAGATATAACACGTTAAAAAAGCTGGTTTTAGCCATTTTGAGTGGCTCTGAAATGATTTTCCTAATCGACGTGATGTTGTGAAACTACTTTTCCATCATTGTTTGAAGTATATTTTCTTCTCATATATTGACACAATGGGCACATGCGGAATAGTTTAGTAAAAAATAGTATTTACAAACACGCTGCAACACAATTTAAACATGCGGTAGGCGGCACCTTTAATTGTGCAATGGTGGTCCAAGCAGCACATCATTTAAATCACCTCTACAGCTCATACAAGAGACTTTTTTAAGACCGAGATCCATGCGTATACTCAACGACAGGTTCTCTAATAATCTGATTAGTTCTGCATTACAGCCACTGATAGTCGATAAATTCCTGGAATCCTTATTGTTGAAGACCAAGAGGGTCATTCATTATGGTGTTAAATTAATTAGTTCAATCAAATAACAATTACATAGGCCTACTAAAGTCTGCTGCTTCAACAACCATTTAGTAGTCTTATTCAAATTAAGATGATCTAGGCCTAATTATTCTTTAAATTGTAAATTTAAAATGTAAACAGTAAGTCAGTAAAATCATTCAATCACAGACCATGAAACAGAGCTACAGATGTGCACATACATAACACGTTGAAACCAAATGTTGCAAAAAATCTTTTCGCCACAAAATCATGGCTCTACCAATTAGTGACCAAGAAAGTCATTCTTTTTGAAACACGATAGAACTGGCCGCTAAATTGCTTTGATTTAAAATATAATTTTAAAATTCTTAACAAATTTTATTGTGAACTACCCATTATTATTATTATCATTTTCTACCCAATAAATTACTGCAATTTAATGTTTCAATAAAGTGTTACTTTTAATTTACTAACACAGAGGCCTAATTGTTTGATATTGAAGAGTACCTAACTTAATGTAAAATGTTTACAAATGGTTTGTTAATGCTGACATTTTGATAACATTTGTGTATGGTACATGTTTAAAAGTTAATAATTCAAAACTGTAGAACTACCATACTTGAAATTACAGTACAATTCTAACAATACCAATACTCTTTTAAGTCTTGACATTATGCCCATACCCACATCAACCACAAGAATTAGTTTCTGGCCTGTATAGTCCATCTCACGTAAGAATTCCATTTTTTGACAGTTATGCTCACATTCATTTTTACTGCTGTTGCCATGGAATAAGCTGTGTTTTCCTCTGCCACAAGTGATTTTTGCACAAACACACTCAACTAGTTTTCAGACTGCATTACATCAAAATAGAAAGTATTTTTCTGTAGAAATTTGTGCATGTTATTGTCTTCAGAACTGTCAAAAAAAGGAATTCTTATGTGAGACAGACTTTAGCAGAAAAATAGTTAGACCACAACGATCTAAAGCGAGCAAAAAATTTTTTTGTAACTTGATACTGGTTTAGAAAAATACTATGTAAAGATTAACCAATCAATCAGGAAAGGAATAACCTATTTTGCATGTTCATGTTGTTGTATGTTAGAATCCACTGTCATGTGCATAGGCCTACTCAGCCCTGACCATCTGTCAGTTAGCTATTACTCACTTGAACAGCAGGCAACGAACGATAAAATGGGGCTTGAGTAAGCACAGGACTGTGGATTCTAGCATGTAGGTCAATTAACTCACAAATCCTTCCTTTCCGTATAAATCAATTAACTATAAACTGAAACAAAACAAAATGACAATCAATTAATTAGATGAAAATACTAGAACGAGATCGATTAAATCAATACAAAAGTTGATACATACAGTAAAATAAATACATGCAGTTGTCCTAATGAACATTATTTATCACAAGCTAAAAAAATTTTTAGGTTAGGAGTAAATACAAAAAGTTTTAATGTGAGTATACCAACAGTTCAAATCGGTTGATTTCAACAAACTCTAAATAAATAAATAATTTTGAGATTGTGTAACAACATCCGGTTTATGTAACTTAATTATTATATTTTATTTAACCAAAAACGACTGTGTAGCCTTTCAACGAGACTTTCATTTCACTTTTACAGCCCAGGCTAATTCAATCTCAGGCTTAAATTCAAACCGTGCACACTAACTTACCATTTATTACAATTTTTCATTTGAGTATGTGTCACGTGTACAAGAAATTAATGTTATTTTTTAATAGGCCCCACATGTTTTCACGTAAATAGTACGTTAGAACCCGCTAAATCTGAAACAATTTGTTGCTAATAGCTTTTGTGAATCGTACATTGTCATGTTACCTACACAAACGTGCATAAACAAGCCACGTGTCATGTTAATACGTACAGTTCCAATACTTACACTGATTTTCGTCTATTTCTATACACAGTTTAATCCTAACCGCGTCTGTACATCAACAGGTACAATCACATCACCATTCTGAAACTCTATTGCATGTTTCATTCCGTGACTTGACTTCATTTATAAACAAAAACAAACAAGAACAAGTGCTGTGTGAAGAACAGCACATTATCATTACTGCCAATGCTACAAAACTATATTTACTATTCACTTTCCGATATGTAGCAAAACATGTCCTCCAATAAAGAAAAAAAAATTACGATAAAAATTGTTTGAAGTGCCGGGTAAAAAACCAAAAGTTTTTTTTATAAAGCAAACTATAAACACAGACTAATTTTCGCCCCTCAAAAAATTTTACAAATAATAAAATGTTACGGAATGAAATAGCAAATTTGCAATAAATTCAACAGTAGTTTCGTAAATTACAAATTACGTATTAACTAAGTGGACGTGAGTGTTCGGAGCCTAGAAGGACGGCACAGTACGCGCATCCCGCCTCACTCTTCTCGGCTCTATAGGCGCAAGGGGCGCAAATACCTGAATTGGCATACAGTCTTTTTGCTGTGAGCTATAAATAAAAAATGTAGTACAGGTAAAGAATTTATTTTATATCCAACAAATGAAAAGGAAATTGAGAAGGTAATTAAGATATTAAAAAATAAAAAATCTCAAGATATTTATGGAATTTCAAATTACATAGTTAAAGAATCTAGTAAAAATATTCTTTTCCCCCTAACTATTTTAATAAATCAAGCATTTAAATATGGATATTTTCCAGATAGACTTAAGTATGCAAAAATAATACCTACTCTATATATAAAAAAAGGCGACAAATGTAATATTGATAACTATAGGCCAATTAGTTTATTGCCAGTTTTTTCCAAAATATTTGAAAGAGTAATATATTTAAGATTAGAAGTTTATTTAATATCAAATAAACTTATTTGTAATGAACAAAGTGGCTTTCAGAGATCAAAATCTACCATGACCTCTATTTCACAGATTATAAAAAATATCTTAAATGCCTTGGATAAGGGTGAATTTGTATATGGAATTTTTTGTGACCTATCTAAGGCCTTCAACCTTGTAAGTCATAAGATCCTAATGGAATAAATGGGATTTTATGGAATTAAAGGGATAGCATATAATCTTATCAACTCTTATTTTAGTAATCGGTACCAATGTGTACAATTAACAGGCTTATTTGGAAATAAATTATCAAACTGGGAAAAAGTCCATACTGGTGTGCCACAAGGAAGTATCTTGGGCCCTGTTTTTTTCTTATTGTATATTAATGACCTGCCTAATGTAA
>PNEQ01019952.1:0-26514 GCA_003012365.1 Medauroidea extradentata
CCAAGCCAAAGAATGAGGTTATTCCACCTGAGTATTTTCACCGCATACACAAGACTTTTAAATGGAACTCTTGACAAACCAAGGGTCTTTTTTCGTGAAAGCATACACTGCAGAGTTATTATACATCACCGTCTCAGCCAATGTAATTATTTATAACACTTATTAAACAACTTAACAAACTAATTCCGGGCTTTGCGCAGCCTCCGATACCCGTGCACATTTGCTTCGGTATTTTCTTTCATATCTGCTTCCGAGTAAACGAGTTCTAACGCAACTTGGCCGTACAGAATCACTTTCGTAGTAAACTCGAAGCTAAGGCAGTTTTCACTTGAAGCAACACTACTTTGGCCGTACAGAATAAGCCCGCAGGAATGTAATCATCTAGTGTAACAATGGATGAAACGGAAAAGATTTTGATACTCGTGCATTAACCGCCATATTGTAGCAAACAACACCTATGCTCCAGACTCGTATGATGCCTCTAAGCCATCTCAATACAAACAATATTTGGATGCGAACAATTTGTATGGTTGGGCGATGTGCTTGCCACTACCTCTACGGGACTTTGAATGGGTGGACACTGACATTGATTTTATGCATGTGACAGAAGAGGGACCATTAGGATACATCATAGAATGTGATGTCGAGTACCCTGCTGAGCTCCACAGAGCACATAAGGACTTGCCTTTTCTTCCTATGAATCAATGTCCTCCTGGAAGCAAACAGAAGAAATTAATAACTACTCTGGAAGAAAAGAAGAATTATGTAGTACACTACCGAAATCTCAAGCAGGCAGTCCAACATGGATTGAAGGTGGTGAAAGTACATAGGGTTCTTCGATTCGAGCAGAGTCCCTGGCTCAAACCTTATATTAAGCTGACCACCACAAAGCGCCAAGCTGCCAAAAATGAATTCGAGAAGGATTTCTTCAAGCTTGCCAATAACTCGATATTTGGTTAGTTGATGGAGAATAAGAGAAGAAGGCAGCGGATGGAACTAGTGTGCCGAGACACACATGTGAAGAAGCTCATCGCGAAACCATCATTCAAGGACAGAGTAATTTACTCCGAGCTCTTGTCCCTGATAATGATGGAGAAAGAAGATATTCTGTTCGACAAGCCGATATACGCAGGATTTCCAGTGTTGGACCTCTCCAAGACTTTAATGTATCGCTTCCATTACGATGTGATGAAGACCTGTTATGGGGATAACATTGAGCTCTCATACATGGATACAGACTCTTTCATCTATGCCATCAGGACACAAAATTTCTACCACGACTTAACTGTAGACCCAAGCTTCATGTCGGAATTCGACACCAGTTCATATCCTCCTAATCATCTTAGCTACTCGCTCACCAACAAGAAAGTGTTGGGAAAGTTAAAATATGAGTGTGGTGGAGGAGTCATGACGGAATTCGTAGGCCTGCGAGCAAAACTCTACTGCTACAAGTATGCAGGTAAAGAAGTTAAGATAGCTAAAGGGGTACAGAAATCTGCAGTGAAGAAAAAAATTACATTTGCTGACTATTAGACTGTCCTGGATCAGCAACAGCAAGAAAAACGGGTATATGTGAATGATATTCGCTCTCACCACCATGATGTATATACCAAGGTCACTAATAAGGTAGCCCTTAGTTGGAGGGACGACAAGCGGTTTATCTGTGAAGATGGCATTCATACTCTTCGTTATGGTTACGTTGAGTTGTAAATATTATGGACTGGTGTACATTCTTCCTTGTAAATATTGTGAATCATTGTTTTTTCTTGTAAATATCGTGTATTGTTGTATAGCTCTATTCTTTTAACATAATTTTTGTGTCTTCTAGATATGTAGATTATTCCAACTTCAAGACTTTCTCCTGATTATATTGCATTTAATGGGTTCTTGTGATGTATGTTGTTCCTTGGGTTGTGAGTTTCAGCATTTAAATTTTTTCATTTTCTGTGTTTGTGTTCTGTATATAATGGTTTGTGAGTTTCAGCATTGTAAACCTGCCTGCACTACTTTAGAACAGTAGTGTTGCCGGTCCCAAGCCCGGGCAAAAGGTGAGGGCAACAACAGGTACTGTATATGAGAGATGCGATGATTATTCCAGTGCAAAGGCTTCCCAGAATGAAGGCATCTGCAGAAGAGCGGTGAGAACCTGTCCAGCCACCTCCATAATTGTAAATATGTATTGTAACCCCCGCACCGCTTTAAGAGCGGAGTTACTTTATTTTAATTGATTGATTAATCAATGTAGGCTTTGATTAAATCCATCTCGTGCCAGGAATTGCCTCGACTAGCCCAGCGGGTTTGATTTACTCAAGATCACAAGTCAATCAATGTCAGTAAGTGACCAACCACTGAACACTTACTTTGCGAGAGTCTATATGGGTACAAACTACCAAGTGAAACGAGTGCTATTTCTTTATATGGCAACCCACTCCACACGGTCGTAAACGAATTGCGATTAAATCGGCGGATGTCTAATCGCATTTGCCCGACAATTAAATGTAATCAAACGCATGTATAAGGCTCTTGGTAACGCACCCCTGGTGGCCTACCGAGACGCGGACCCGCAGGACACGAACACACGCGTCCGTCCGCGACTGAGGCGGCGAGGCCCAGACCCGTCTCTCTCTCGGCACTGCTGTTGGCATGCACGCCTTGCGACGATTTCAGACGCGGCTCCCTCCAGCCAATCAGGAGCTTTGTTTCAAATCCCCGGCCTTCTGGTATTGCTCCGAATTCGGGCGATTACGACCATATTTCGTGGTGATTTTATTTCCATAAATCACAGCTTACATTTATATAATTTTGACATCATTCTTTATTACAATTAACTATAATTATTGCAGAACATATACAAATACTTAAAATTTAAATTAAATGGTTGGGAGAGTTGGTCGTTGGTTAGCTCTCCTCGCCCCCACTCCTTGGCGACCTCGGCAGGAAGGGTCGACCAGCACTTTGTCACTGTCGACAGCTACACAGCCCAGAGTACTTACAGATGTGTGGGCGACTACCCTGGCTCTCATCTCATCATCTCCCCAGTCCAACATATACAATATACATTAATTCTCCCTGATCATCCTATTATCATCCCTATCACATAATACTATTTACACAGAGTACAAAAAAAACTTGAACCAACTCTGTACTACAATTCTAGCCTGTTTTATTATTGCCGTGATTGCCACCACTTAATACTAAAAACATCTGACACTTAATTCTAATGGACAGTCTCTAATAATATTTACACAAAGTATCCCTTCAATATGTACATTTAATGTATATCGGGCTATGCCCATGACATAACCCTCTAGGTTTCCCTGTCAGCTGTAGATGATAGGGGAAGCTATAGCCGCCAAGTTCTTAAGATTTAAGTTTGCCTTCTTTTTTTTCTTTTTTTTTTTTTATATACATTTGCTATCCTTTTGACACTATTTCCACCATATGACACTGCATTTAATTGGCCTTTCCGCAGCACACAATAGGCACTTCCTATGTGCTAACCCCTTTGCATAATAGGTGTCAGTGCCCCCTAGGTGCCACTGAGCGAGTTCTGGGTTGAAACGGTGCATGTCGGAGTTAACCAAAAAAAAAATCACAGACAACTTGGGAAGGAGGAAAAAAAAAACACCCTTGAACTTGTTCTCAGCCCGGCTCCTACAGTTCGGGTAAGGCCAAGGTCGACTATCCCCCTTCACAAACTACTGGCGACAACAAAATACACAAAAAAAATTACAACAGCTCTTTCTCCGTCCTATTTACAACGTCCTCCTACAGGATGCTTCACAAAGCATACTGCACTGCCTGTGTCCTGGTACATCTGATGCAGAGAGTGTTCGGGTGGCAGGTTCTGCAATTTCTCGCGCGTCTCTCTTATCTCAGAGTCTGTCTCCTGCCCCATGCACAGTCGCTCTCTCCACTCGCGCGTCTCCTGCCTATTAAGGGACCTGACTATCAACACCTGAAATTCCGTGTTTCTCGCAACGTTGCCATCTCCCCCTGGTGGATTGCGGGACAGCGTGTCCGCGAGTACCTGCCATCTCGGTGGTGCATACTGGATATCTAGGTCAATGCGAGAAAAACATCGACATCCCTTAAACCGTTGCAACAGTTCCTCTACCGGTGGCGGCGTTTCTCGCTCAGGCACAACCAGTGTGTTGATCAGTCTTGCATCTAAGCAGATTCGCACACAGCCCGGTTTCTTTGGCACCACTACGAGCGGATTAAGGTACGGAGATGTGCTCCGCTCAATAATGCCCCTATCTAACAGCCGAGCAAGCTCCTGTTCTACTGCCGGTCTCAGTTTATGTGGCACAGGGTATACGTGCGCAGCATATGGCTTGTGGGCCTTCACCTTAAACTGGCTGACGAATGTTTTTATTTTCCCGGGCTCCGTCGAAAACACGCCTGCATGTGACAATAAGATCGTTTCAAGCTCGTCCCGCTGTGATTTATCTAGCGGAAATTTTCGGTAGTGGTACGCTTCCGACCCTGATTGCGCGGTGCCCAGTGCCGTCGCCTCTATGTGCTCTGGCGGCGCTTCGATCGCAGAAACATGCAGTGCTGTTTGTTTATTCTCATGTGGGCACACCGGGTTACCGCCCGTCGGCACCTCATATTCTTGCCCATTTACAGAGAAACCTAACATCTTCTTCCTGCAATGAATGCGCGCCTCTATCCGCAACAGGGTGTCCATGCCAATCAACACCTCTGGTTTCACGTCTCTCGCAACGAGAAAATTAAGGGGAGTGTTTGCCTTGCCTATGCCGACATCAACTACGACCTGCTGGCTAATGGCTTTCATTTTGTTACCATTTACGCCTACTATTGCGATGCCTGTGACAGGTAACATCACAATCTCTTTACTCCTCCCTTCGCCCTGCAGCTGCCGCAACACAGACTCTCGCATCAAAGAAACCTCGCTCCCAGTGTCAATAATATCCTTAAACTCCCGCCTGCAAATAGTCACGCTCACAACAGGTGATTTTTCTGCGCCCACTCCGCCAGTCGGATTGGGCGAATCCCATAAGGCTTCGTTTACTGCTTCGTCTAGTGGCATGTTTATTTCGCATCTGTATGCCTGGTACTCCGTCCCTTCCTTCCGAGCCCTTAACTGCGCGGCACTCCCGCAGTTAGGCTCTGTCCGTTTCCCGACTGAGCAAACTGTTCGTTTACCTCGGCCACTGTGTATACTTGATTCTCGAGTCCCCAGTCAACGATCCCCATGCTTCTAGCATGCGCCTCTGTCCCTACCGGGTCATTCAATACTTTCGTTTGTCTCACTCCCGCTGTGCGCGTCAATGGGGGCTTCCCGCACGCAGACCCACTTCCTTGGTCATTTTCTCCTCGTCTATCCCTTCTTTCCTTCCATCCTCTGTGCCTGCTTTTTTCGCGTTCCTGGATTTCTCGCTTCCAGTGACGTCTCTCTACCCCCGCTTGGCCTTGAAACCCGTCCAGCTGAGTTTGGTCCGCCTGCATCTCAAACCGCTCTTCCCGGCATGGGAAACTTCGGGAATTTTCCAGGTATCATTAGCAGACTGAGTAGAACACATTCTAGATGGTTTCATTTTGTTATTACTTTTGTCCGCGTAGGGTCGATTTATTTTGTCCAACTACCCTGGACTATTGAGCAAATTGTACAGCAGTTAGGTGGTGCGAAAATGTTCACGATTTTTTATTTAAACCATGCACTTCACCAATCTGTTCTTTATGATGAGGCCAAACCAGTGCTGGCGTTTATTACTTATTTGGGGTTTTATGAGTGGATCCGTATTCCATTTGGACTTTCTTTTGGTGCACAGGCATTGTCTAGGGTGTTTGGAAAGGTGTTTCACCCTTTTTAATTTCCCAGGGTGCATCCGTTGTCAATATTTGGATGACGTAATTATTTAAAGTCTGAATATGGGAGAACACCTAGAGCATACACATTAAGTTTTACTTCATACGTTTCGAGATGTGGGCTTTACAGTGAATCCCGAGAAAACCACGTGGCTGCAGACCATGCGAAAATTCTGGGGTTTATTGTTACTGATGTAAGATGATGTTGGACCCTGAGAAAATCAATCCTGTGTTATCATTTCCCCCTCCTATAAACGTTCGAGGCATTCGTAAATTCGTAGGTATGGTTGGCTATTACACTAAACTTATTCCTACATTGGCAGAAATTTTGGCACCCCTTAATCAATTGAAGAGGAAAAATTATCTGTTTCAATAAGGCCCTGAGTAGCTCGTGCTTTTAAAGAAGTAAAAAAGCGGTTAACGTTTCGTCCTATTTCACAGCTCATTTTGTTTACGCAGAAGTTTGTTCTTCATGTTGACGCTAGTGCCAGGGCTTTAGATGCTGTTCTTCAGCAACGTGTTGATGGCAAGTTATTGCCGGTTACATACGCGAGCCGTTTTGTTAACCGAGACTTAACAGAGGTATTCCGTGTATGAACGCGAAGCTTTAGCTTGCGTGTGGGCATTTCAGAAATTTTCTGATTACTTAGAAGTAAATTGATTTGGCTATGTACCGGCAACCAAGCCTTGTCTTGGCTTTGGAAACAAAGACCAACGCATGCCTCTCGCTTTGCACTTTACGAATTCAGAAAATATTTTTGAAGTTACAGCAGTCTAAAAAAAAAAAAAAAAAACCCGTTTTCAGCCATTCTGAGAAGCCCGAAAATCATGTTTCTAACAAGCATACTGAATTTTGAAAACATAGAAGCATAGTTTCAAATGTGTGTTCCGTTTAAGAAATAATACGCGTGACATGCTGCAACGCCGTCCAGGCGCCAGTCGAGGACTCCTCTTAAGGTAACCGAGAACTGTGTTGCGGTCTCTCTTTCAAGGAAGTATAACCTTGAAGAATTTTCACCTGTTGGTAATGTTGATGCAACTCCAAGATAGCAATGAGTCCTCTCTAAATTTTTTGCAGTGGATTCTTGAAGTGTAGACGAACTTGCTTCACTGACAATCGTTAGATCCGGAATGTGTGCAAATGTTGGATGAAATAAAAAATAATAAGCTCCCAGGGTTTATTATTAATAAAGGGTTAGTAAGAAAAATCTCGTTCCAGAACGTTTTTGCCTTTTGTCCCTGAAGTTTAGAAGAATTATTTTTTATTATTATCGTGGTACTTACTTTGGAGCGTATTTTGGTCAAGAAAAGACTGTACGAAATATCATGACTTTTAATCTGGCTAGGAATTGATGATGATATCCATGCGCGTGTTCGTTTTTGTATTGTTTGCCAACTATGAAAAGCTCGCAACATTAAGGATTTAGGTCACTTTTCTAGTGTTCCGCATAAATTCGTATGGGAAAAGATTAATACTGATTGTTTTTAACCCCTTCCGCGCTCGAAGAAGGCGAATAATTCATTGCTTGTCATGGTTATTTTTTTTTTTTTTTTTTTTTTTAATATATCGTAGTGTTTCCCATGCGTGATTACAAAGGTGACCACTATTCTAAAAATTTTGTCTGAGAGAGTGTTCCCATTTATGGTTCACCTGTTAATTTAATAATTGATAATGCACACAACTTTACGTGTCGTCATATAAAAAATTTAGCTTAGGGCATACATTTGGCACAATTAAGTGCTACCATCCCCAAGCGAATATGGTAGAGCGGTACGGTATAAATTGGCTTTGACTGCTTTCCACCACTATTGTCGTCAGAAGTGGGATGAATCTATTAATCTATTGATTCTTGCTTTGGTTCTTAGTCATAATTCTGCCACCGGCTTGACGCCGAGTAAGGTTTTCTTTGGACGAGACGTATTACATAATTTGGCAAATGTTGGGGAATAGCGCGATATGCAATATAATAATATGGAATCTCCAGATATAAAAATGTATTGGACTAAGGTATCTGAGAATTTGAAGAAACATTATGGTAGGGTGTAAAAATTACTATGATAGTAATGATGTTCTTCCCACATACGAAGCCTGTGGCAGAATTGGTATTAATTAAAATGCATTACTTAAGTAAGGCAGAAGATGAATTTATTTCTCAACGGGCCTTTAAATTTGTTGGTCCTTACAATATCTTGAAGTTTTTAACATTTGTTGCTTTGCTCGTACAGGCGGAAGATGATTTAGTCTTCAAGACCTATGTTTCTAACACTAAAACTTTTATAACTGATCCTGTTTCTGCCTGCGTTCATGTGTTGATACTTATTTGTGTCGTTTACTTAATATATGTATTAATTCAGATTAAAATAATTGTTGCTCTCTCTTGTTTAACCGATACATACTTAAGATAATTTGAAATATGTAACTTATTCGCTTTACTTGTTATTCTTTTGTACCTGAAATAAGATTGTTGTGTACTGTGTTTTAATGATTGATTTGAACAAATGCTGTTGTGAATTCTAGTGCTATTTTTCTTGCGTTAGGGACATTGGGGCTGCAGTTTAAGTCCTTCCCATCCCTGAGCGAGGTCCGATGTATATTGGATGCTGTCGTCGCCTGCTAGTTGTTTGCCCGCCGTAGAACGCTGTGTCGCTGATCGCCTACCTGCCAGGGGGTATGCCGCCATTTAAGCGCGTTGCAGCGCCAGTACCAGTCTGGAGGTTATTTTTTTTAATCACGGTGAATGACGTCTGATGCTTGTACTTGACTCTCCAGCTGTCACGATTTCTTCTGTCCTGCTATTGTTGTGGCAGCTTTCTAATGGACTGGCCACACAGGACAGAGTTTGCTTCAGCAATGGCTGAAGTTTGGCTGCCGGAGTTTGTAACGTGGCGATCGAACGTTACGAAATTTTGGGGCCTATATGTTGAGGTGTTTGTATTTCAAGAACAATGAAAACTCTTTATTATCATTGTAACGACGTAAGAGGTACAAACCCTAACGTAGGCCTCATTTAAGACAGCCTGGCTGTGCTACTGTATTGCAGTGCCCCCAAGGAGAAGTGTGAGTGTGATTGGGCAATTTTGAACATATATCGGCTCTTTTCAGGTTGGGAGGCCTCCCTGTCGTACTATAAAAGGCAGTGCCGCCTCCTCGAATTTAACTTTCCCCGACTTGGAGACAAGAATGTGGCAGGGAAGTGGTTCATTAATATTCCCAGCTTAGTATTGGTATGTATTGTTAATACTTGTTGATATATGTGTGTATATACATACATATGTATACAGGATGTTCACAAAAAACACCGACAAACTCCGGCAGGTAATTCCTTGCGTAAAATAATGCAGTAAATATATAAGGCACTTTGTACGTAACTGTAATTCCAAGGGAGTAATTCGTCTTTGAGTATCAAAATTTAAAATTGTAATTTCCTCACAAACCTAACACTGATAGACAAAACTTTGGATATTACTTCATGATAATGAGGCCGACAAAACAACAGTAAAAGCTAATTGATACCTTCAATTCTTACGAAAATAAAAGGGGTGGCCACCTTTAAGTTGCTGACAACTTCTTTAACGTCAGGAAAATTTGACATTTAAAAGTTAATTATTGGGTAATGTGACTTTAGTAATAAAAAAGGGTCCTCGTGTAGCAACTGTCTAGGACGCATAGTTTTCGTGCAAAACGCACGTGAAATTTGGGCGTGGTGATAGAGTCTAGCGCGTAGGCAACCCTGCGTACATGAGTGTTTGCTTTATCCCGCCGCGCCGCACAGACGATGTGTACGTTCACTATAAATATCATGTGCCGTACCTTAAATACCGCACTTAACTGTAACCAACACTTTGTTCCTGGCTGAATTCGTAAGTGTTTAAAGAAATAGGTAAATGTGCAAGTGAAAAATTATGAGTATTTTATTATGTTCCTTAAACTGCACCAGGACTACAGTACACATTTGCGGGTCAGTGTCAGCACAAATGTAGTGTCCAATAATGGAGATGGGTGCTGTAGTATCTTCTTGTACGTGTATTACGATTTACGTTAAAATGTGAGGTTTGTTAACATGTACCGTTACTTCTTCTAGTATTAAACACACACACATGAATTAAATAAATTGGTTCAAGGTAGAGTTAAGACAATGTGTGTGGGAAAATAAATGGTATCAAGTAATATAATTTAATAGAAAACTTTAATATCACACAACTACAGAGTTTGTTTTATTATTATCTGAATAAAACATAAACATAGCCAAAGATTTATATGTACATAGTTGCTTCTATCTCTATGCTTGTAGCGAGAATATTTTATATGTTGTATAGATATGAGCATTATTTATCTATCTCCAACACTCTCCCTTAATGCGAATATGTATGTGCGGTTACTATATCTCTTTCGTTCCCATAGCTTCGACAATGGTGTCATGTCTCTCCCTCGCTAATGATTTCGGCAAAATGTCGGCTATCATGCTTTCTGATGGCACGTGTCGTAATTGTATATCCTTATTTGTTAGAGCCTCCTTGACGAAGTTGAATTGTATTCGGACATGTTTTGCTCTGTCGTGGAATTTTGTTGTTGTTGTTGTTGTTGTTGTCAATTGTACTGCTCCCTGGTTATCGCAATATATCAGTCCTGATAATTGTGGGGTACCAATGTCACCAATAAGTCCCCGTAGGTACATTGACTCTTTTGATGCCTCGGTGAACGCCCTATATTCAGCCTCAGTTGTCGATAATGCCACAGTCTGTTGTTTCTTTGATTTCCAGCTGATAGCGGCTCCTGCAAGTGTGAATATGTATCCGGTGTACGATCGTGAGTCGTCGGGGTTATTACCCCAATCAGCGTCGGCGTATCCTACGATCTTCTCTCCTTGTTTGTTATAGACCAAAGCACGTCCTGGTGTTCCCTTTAAGTATCTTAGTACTCTTTTCGCAGCGCCCCAGTGTTCCTCTTTAGGATCCTCATTAAATTGACTCAGCGCGCTTACACTATGCGCTATATCTGGTCTCGTCGCTACCGACAAGTACATTAGTGACCCGATGAGTTCTCGGTACTGAGGATTTTTTGTTGGCTTGCTCGGGTCTGTCCCAGTTCTTAATCTTCTTCAATATAAATATGGTTACGTCCTCCGGAGAGAAGTAACATGTCTTATCGCCTCTTTTTATTTCATAGTTGACGTTACAGTCCTTGTCTTTTAACAACTGTGCACGTAAGCCTTGCCGAAAATTCGTCGAACTCTTCCTCTGATAACGAAGTATTTAGAAATTGCTTATTATGAATTACAGATGATGATAAATTCCGGGAGAGAGCTGACTTCGACGCAATCCAACAATAGTTTCATTTTCGTTAAACGTAACTACAGCAGGAGTAACCCTGTCGCCTGAATCATTTGCAATGATTTTAATTGTTCCGTCCTTTGCTAAAGCCAAGCAAGCTGACGTGTTACCAACGTGTATGCCAAATACACATGACATTATAAAAAGCTTAAACTATCAACATTCAAAATCACAACAAGTTAATAAACAACACGAACGAACTTCGTCTGCAATCGCAGCTCTCCACTCCTGTGATTGTTCCCCGCGTACTGATTCCTCGGGTTCTATGTCGGTCATTAGGATTTGTTCCTCGAAGAACCCTGCATTCATAAATACCTCTCCTTTGTCAGTATTGCTTTCAGTTTCTCCGGGTGACTTCTCTGTTTCATTTGAGTCTTTTTCGGTTTTAGTGTGTTTTTCTTCTTCGTCTCCTGGAACGAACACTTCGTTTGATACTTCGTTGTCGTCACTCCCTGATGGCATCTCTTCTTCTTGTGATTTATTTTTGCAACTAGATGCTCGACTTGAAGCAATACTCGATGTACTTACATACCTGTAAAGTTTTCGAGGTCTTCCTGGCTTCCTAGTTCCTTGTTTACTGGGTCTTCCTCGTGTACGTGCTGGTGGGGGTTCGCTTTCGTGTTCCTTATTTCTGGTGACTCTCCCTGGCTATTTAGCCTCTTCCTGTGGATGAGTGTATTCAATGTCCGATTGTATGACACTTCTCGTTTTCATTACGTTCTCTTCTGCTATTTGTACGTCTCTTGTTATGACGATTTTTCCGTTGTCGTTTCTTCGTACTCGGTAGGCCTTAGCGGTCTCACAATATCCTACAAAACTTCCTTCGGTTGATTTTTCGTCGAGTTTTTGACGCCTTGTCTCCTTTTTCAGTACAAATACTTTTGCACCGAACACTCGCAGGTGTTTCAAGCCTGGCCTTTTTCCGAACCACAGTTCATGTGGGGTCATGCCTCCATGGCTTCGACTAGGACAACGGTTCCTTAGATAGTTAGCAGTTGTAATAGCTTCTCCCCAATACATTGTAGGAAATCCTGCTTGAATCAGTAGGCATCTAGCCATGTCGACGCTTGTACGGTTCATGCGCTCTGCTACTCCATTCTGTTGAGGTGTGTAAGGTGCTGTTAGCCGCCTCTTGATTCCCTCGTGTTTTAGGTACTCGTCGAACTGTTTGTTGCAATATTCCCGTCCATTGTCGGACTGTAATGCCTTAATTTTTCGGCCGGCTTGTTTTTCCACGTAATTGTTATATGTTTTAAATGCCTCCAGTACTCCGTTCTTGCTTTTTAGTAGGTATAGTTCACACCAGCCGATGTAGTCATCGATGAATGTTACGAAGAATCGAGTTCCTCCTTCTGATTTATCTCTGAAGGTTGACATAGGTCTGAGTGTATTATTTCGAGCAACCTACTGCTCTTATTGTCTCTTGGTATAAAAGGTTTCGCCGTAAATTTTCCACGGAGACATACTTCGCACGTTGTCGTGTCCTTACTCAGGGGTTTTATCCCAGAGGCCTGACCTCTTGAGAGGTTTATTACGGCGTCCATGTGCAAGTGTCCTAATCTAGTATGTCATAAGTTAGAATCCGATGCATGTACTCTTCCTGTTACATTGTTCACTTCCTTTTCTGGTTCTGTCTATTCCCGTAGGTAATACAGGTCTCCAACTCGATCTGCAACTAACTTCACTTCTCCATTTAGGTCTCTAACGATGGCATCGTCTTTTCTAAATAAAATCTCTCGATCATTTTGAGTGATTTTTGACACGGAAATAAGATTAGTTCTAAGATCTTTTACGAGTAAGGTGTTACGTTGATTTAGATCGACATTACCTTTTTCGGTTGTTGTCTTGATGTGTGCGAGTCCTTTTGCTCTCGCCATCGTTGATGCTGCATGAGCCATGTTCAATGTTGTCGCACACTCTTGGACGTCGGTTAATAATTCTTCGCTAGCACACATGTGCGTGGTACAGCCGCTGTCCAAACACCATCTCATTCTTGAAGTCACTTTGTTGACTTCTTCTGGTTGATCCACGACGTAGTGGGTCTCTGATGTTGATTCAACGTTCCTTGCGAATTTTTGTCGTCGTTGTGGGCACTTATCTGCCCAATGACCAATTTCTCCGCATATGAAACATGGCTTGATTTCCTTTGATTTGTGTTTTGATTTTTTACGATGTAAATTTTTGCTATATCGCCCACCGACATATAACACGTTGTTATTATTTGTGGGTTCTGCAGATTTTCTACTTCGATTTTCGTCTAGTATTTTTCCAACTAGTGACTCTACGATTGGTAATTCATCGTTTGACCTAATTGCGCATCGAAAATTCTCGAAGCTTTGTGGTAGGCTTTTGAGGATTAACACTATTAGCATGTCGCTCGGTATTTCTATATTCATACCTTCTAGCTGTTCAACTATGTTTATAAACGTATCCAGTCGTTCCCGGAAGTCGTCCTCTTCGTCGATTTTGAAGGATGTAATCTCTGTTAACCACTCGATTTTTCTTACAGGTCCTTTTGATGCGTGGATTGACTGCAGTTTTTCCCAAATGTCCTTTGATGTATTGCACTTGGTTATCGTCTTTAATTCGGTGTTTCCAATTGATAGAATTATGTCGGCCTTGGCCTTTTTTTTTTTTTTTTTTTTCATCGCCAGTTGTCCAATTTTTGATCTCTCGCTCTATAGTATTTGATTCAGTTGGATACGGAATATCGCCACTTACATAACCCCAACCGTCATGTTTCACAAGTATGGACTTCATCCGTATTTTCCAGACGTAATAATTATGCTTGTCCAATAACACAATGCGTGACGTAATGTCTGCCATTTTGTTGTCCTGTTGCCACACGATCACTTCTTATATATAGACTACTTATTTATTTAATTCTTAAATTATATTACTTAACTTTACCTTATCACGATGCTGGGCCCATAACCTGTGGGAAAATAAATGGTATCAAGTAATATAATTTAACAGAAAACTTTAATATCACACAACTACAGAGTTTGTTTTATTATTATCTGAATAAAACATAAACACAGCCAAAGATTTATATGTACATAGTTGCTTCTACCTCTATGCTTGTAGCGAGAATATTTTATATGTTGTGTAGATATGAGCATTATTTATCTGTCTCCAACAATGTGTACTACAATAAACCGTTACGATGTGTTTAACAACACAGTGTTGCACTGCTTGTGTAACATTGATGTGGCATTGTTTTCACATGCTGACAATTAGGAAATCTACACTAAACACCGACATACACAACTCTAGGGTTGAGGGATAAGGGAAGTACGGAGAAAAAAGGCATCAACGAATCACTACTGGTATGGAACCGCGTAACTGATATGATATTGCAATGTAGGAGCATTTTGGAACCTAACATTTGACTACAATTTTACTGTAGGGCTGATCTGGTACTGATAAATCCAAATCGTCCGATATCGTGAGTATCAGTAATGTGTGCACTTAATTTTTAAATTCCCAGTATCACAACTGATATTTTACCCTGAGCCTGACCTGAGTATCTAATATGATGCTGTTTTCTGCCGTAGTATGCGATTTCATTTATCAAAATAATCACTGTTTTAAAATAGTGTTCTCTAACGTACCTAAGAGGCTGTGGTTATTTTGAAAGCAAAATTAGATACATTACACGCCACTGTGTACTAAACATGCAGCCACGAGCCATCATTTAAAATTACTGCATTTTTACTCTGTGTTCCAGCTTGCAGTGTGAAAATAACTTAACAATATTCGATTAGCCTTATCTCATACAGTATTTAATTACTATTATTATTTACGAATACTTTTAAAAACTTTATTTTAGTAGTTCACGTCTAACCAATAACACAGTGACGTATAAAGACATTTGTGTACGCTTGGTAAGTTATTTACGTGCTGCATATTACTTTCTTTGTCTTGGTCTCAGTTCGATTCTTTGTTTCGTAGGTGGTGCCTTCTTTGTTGCTGTAGTATGAAAGTGTTACGTTAGGATACGAACATGGTGAAATTATTAATATCTGTCAGAAATTAACAGATAATGAAGCTAGAAAAAGAAGTAATATGTGTAGTTTTTTCAATATAAGTCGAGTGCCTGATTTTTGTTGCTAATAATTTTGCACCAACTTTTTTCATTGCCTTACATACCCGTCTGCACTACACTTCGTGGTTATTGGCAACATGTATTTTTTGGGAGGTGTCACGTATTTGACGGTGCCAATAAGAGCCGGTTTTACTGCGACACTACACGTCTGTGATTTGCTGATATAACACCAAGATGCTGAGAGTTAAAAACTTCCAATCACTTATCATGAATCAGAGTTGTAGTTCTACCGTAAAGGCATTGAAACATGTCGATTAAAACTACATCACACGTTAAATCAGTGGCTCTAGCCTTAAGCAACATCACGCAAGAATGCAAGACTGTTTGCATTATTTTAAATGTTTGATATCGAGAGGTGGCACATCATAGAGATCGTACAGTACAAATAACTTAAAACGGCATCTTCGTTGTACTCTTCTTTTGAAGTGGAAGAGCTTCTTACAATTTCACATTTTTCTTCTCTTTAAACATCTTGCACAATTTTCAACACAACTCTCTAGCCGAAAAAACGTGCCTTGCAATACCACAGTCGCGAGTACTTTACGAATTTAAATGACTTGGTGCCCGAAAACCATATTGCCTCCCTTACACTTTACAGTCGTGCCAATAATACACAAATAGTTTACATGTCTATCTTAATGCATTGCACAGACGAGATATTTATTTCACTTGCACACTTACAATTTTTTTTCCAAACACACGAATTCAGCCAGGAACAAAGTGTTGGTTACAGTTAAGTGCGGTATTTAAGGTACGGCACATGATATTTATAGTGAACGTACACATCGTCTGTGCGGCGCGGCGGGATAAAGCAAACACTCATGTACGCAGGGTTGCCTAAGCGCTAGGCTCTATCACCACGCCCAAATTTCACGTGCGTTTTGCACGAAAAAATATGCGTCCTAGACAGTCGCTACACGAGGACCTTTTTTTATTACTAAAGTCACATTACCCAATAATTAAATATTTAATGTCAAATTTTCCTGACGTTAAAGAAGTTTTCAGTAACTTAAGGGTGGCAACCCCTTTTATTTTCGTAAGGATTGAAGGTATCAATTATCTTTTACTGTTGTTTTGTCGGCCTCATTATCATGAAGTAATACCAAAGTTTTGTCAGTTTACGTCTATCAGTGTTCGATTTGTGGGGAAATTACAATTACAGTTACGTACAAAGTGCCTTGTATATTTACTACTTTATTTTACACAAGGAATCACCTGCCGGAGTTTGCCGGTGTTTACTGTGAACATCCTGTATATATATTTACAATGTGGAAGAGAATTCACGTGCCAAACTCAGGGACGATATTGTTTATGTAAAATAAGGTTGGTTTATATTGAAGAAAACTATAGTGTGATGAATATTAAGGGAGCTACACGACGTTGAAAACAAAATTTCGAAGTACATTTTTTTAAATACTATAAAGTATAAGACACTGAGCTACCAAAATTTGCATAGAGCTCTAAGAATCGGAGTAAATAAATGTGCGAAAATGTGGTTAACGCAACGTTCCCCTTCACTGCTTACTTACGGGTTCCTCAACCTATTTGTGTAAGTAACTTTTAAATACTAAGCGGTAATAAAATATTCTATTACTGCTTATCGCACAAAATGAAGGGGAAAGTACCTCTTGTGTTAATTCACTTCGGTAAACCATTTAGAGAAAATTAAAATAAAAAAAAAAAAACGAAGGCGCAGTACAAACCCGCAGAGGTATACAACGGCTTTCTCAGACATGCTAATTGCAGCTTTGAATTGTTAAATTGAGTACTGTAGCAATATTTGAGTGACGTATGATAGGTAAAACGTGTTGTATGAACGATGTTATACGGTGCCGGGTGATTTCATTTTATTTATACACGAAACTGCCAACAATGTTATCAACCCGTGTATCGCAAAACATTACACACACTTGAAATAATACCGTTTAAACATCGAGCATTTTTATTAGAATCATTATTTCGGGGCACCACAAAGAAGTTAATACAGCATTCTTTTGTACAAACGTCAGAAAACAGGTACCACTCTAACACATAAGAACAAAGACACGCAAATAGCCTACGTGAGCCGAATTTACAAGGTAATTGAATCTATTTAGAAGTAAAATTGTAGAGTCACAGAAAAATTAATGATAGGAAAATACTGCGCGCAATTTAGTACGTCACGTGTAGGAATGTTTTGTGCCTCACATGTGGGAAATTACATTCCCTACTTAAGCCTCTTAACAGCAATATCTTGAGAGCTAATGATGTTGAAATGAGGTGTAAACGAAGCAGTGGTGGAATGCAAAAGGAAGGAAATGAATCTTGAGAAAACACGCTGGCTAGCGGTAACTGCCGTCACCAACCACTGCCGTAAGGGTTAGACAAAGAGATGCCACGTGTACAGAACAGGGAACAGAGTACAAATAGGGACAATGCATTTGCACGTACTACATACGTATTTATTAACATCAATACGTATTTACAGTAAGGGTTCGAATTGCCGTCCCCCCACTTCAACACACAGCTGGCAACGACCTGGAATCGTACATTAATGTGTGGTACGGCACGTACACAAACAAATGCGGCTATCACACGTGCCACGATATCTTCCAGGCTAGTCACAGGCGTCTTGTAAGTTAGGGAGTTGACATGACCCTATAAATCCAATGGAGTCAGGTCTGGAGATCGAGCCGGCCAACGGATGGTCCCTCCTCTGCCTATCCAGCAACCTGCAAACGTGGTGTTAAGATGGCGGCATACGACAGCAGAAAAATGTGGAGGTGCCCTTTCGTGCTGAAACCACATGGTGCAGCGAATTGCGAATGGTAGTTCCTCCAGAAATTTCGGCAATACATCCTGCAGGAACGTTAAGTAATTGACTCCGTTAAGACGTTCAGGTAGCAAATAAAATCCCAACAAACGACAGTTGACAAAGCCAGCCCACATGATGACACTGTAGCGCACTTGGTTGCCCATAGTGTGCATGTGGTGGGGATTGTGGGGCGCCCAGATTTGGTTGTTCCTCTCACTACTGTACTCCGTTTAACCATTTAATGCTGTATTCAGCATGGCTCATATGGCTGTTGTATTGCCTACCTCTGTGGGTTTACACTTCGCCTTCATATTTTTATTCGCTTTTTCTCGAAAACGGTTTACCGGAGTGAATTAACACGACAGGTACTTTCCCCTTCGTTTTGCGCGATAAGTAATGCTATACATCGAATTTTTTATTTCCGCTTAGTATTTAAAAGTTACTTACACAAATAGGTTGAATAACCCCTACATAAGCAGTGAAGGGGAACGTTGCGTCAACCACATTTTCATCGATATATTTGCTCCGATTCTTAAGAGTTCTTTGCCAAGTTTAGTGGCTTCAACTCTTATACTTTCTCGTATTTAATAAAAAGTATATCAACGTTTTGTATTCAACGTCGTGTAGCTTCCTTAATATTCACCACGCAGTAGTGTTGGCCAATGCAACCCTACATTATTCGACATAAATAATCCCGTCCCGGAGTTTGGCACATAAATTCTAGCCCACGCTGCATATATATATAATCATTTTGTATGTAACCGTAAACTGACAAAACGCAAGATATTACTTCATGACAATACGGCCGACAAACCAACATTAAACACCAGTTGATACATTCTACCCTTACGAAAATAAAAGGGGTGGACATCCTTAAATTGTTGACAACTTTTTTAACGTAAGGATAATCCAACATTTAAAAGTGAACTATTGAACATAGTAATAAAAAAGGTCCTCTTGTAGCGACTGTCGCACGTGAAGTTTAGGCGTGGTGACACCGAGCCTAGTGTGTAGGCAACACTGCGAACACGAGTGTCTGGTTTATTCCGCAGTGCCGCTCAGATGATGTTGGAGATGCACTGTAAATATCACGTACCGTAGTTTAAATGGCTCACATAACTGTAACCGACACTTTGTTCCTAGCTGAAATCGTGTTTTTTTAATGAAAATAAATTACAAGTGTGCAAGTGAAACAATGTATTTTATTATGTTCGTTAAACCGCTCAATAAAGCTCCAACATTATACACAAAGCATTGGTGTGTTCGTGTCAGCACAAATGATAGTCTACAATAATAAAGATGGGTTGGGGCAGTCTCATCTCGGATATGTATTACGATTTAGGTTAAAACGTGTTGTTTGTTAACATGTGCCATTAACTCTTACAGTATTAAACACACGCACCCTTAAAATAAATTGGTTAAAGGTAGAGTTTTAGCATTAAATGTCACTTAATAGTTAACGAGTGTTCATATTAGACAGCAAAAATGTTTATTGCAATAAACCGTTAACGATGTGTAAAATGACACAGTGCTGCACTGCTTGTGTGACACTGATGCGGCATTGTTTGAGTGGTAACTGACATTTAAGAAATCTGCATTAAATACCAGACAGACACAACTTTGGGGTTGAGGGATAAGGAAGGTCCGGAAAAGGTGTCGACGTATCACTACTGACATGAAATCGCGAAACTGATATGAGATTGCAATTTTAGGAGTATTTTGGAACCTGACAATTGACTACAAGTTTACAGCAGGGCTGTTCCGGTACCGATAAATCCAAACCGCCCGCTCCTTTTGAAGTGGAAGAGCTTAAAATTCTAATTTTTTCTTCTCTCTGTGCATGTTGCACATCTTCTCTCTATGCACAACTTTACACAACCTTCCGGCACAGAAAAAAACGCCTAGCACTGTCGCAGTCGCGAGTACTTTACAAATTTAAATGACTTGGTGACTGTTAGTTCATATATCCCTGACGTCAACATATACCTAAATAAATGGCATAACGTATCTCAAAAAGTATACCATATCCTTCATCACACGTCCGCATATGTTAGTCACTTACCAGTTTCTGGTTCGTAGATTGTGTGTGTGTTTGTGTGTGTGTATATATATATATGTATATATATATATATATATATATATATATATATATATATATATACAGGGTGTAAGGAAATTAATAGCCCAAACTCCGGGAGGTGATTCCTCATGAAAAATTAAGTCGACATTATATATAGGACAATAAAAAAAAAGTGAATATTAAGGACGGAATAAGCCCTTGAAAATCGTGTCTGAAAATCGTTTTTTGTCAAAAATTAAAAAACAGTTAGGAGTTAAATTACGATACTTTGAGTGGTGTTACGTATTATTGATATCTTAAACGTGTAAAAGTTTCAGCCTTCTAACCGTCCTCTTTTATGAAAATAATAGGGGTTGCCTCCCTTATATCGCATAAATTTACGTTGGCGTTAGAGTTTGTGAACATTACATGTTGTCTTATTGGGCTGTACACCGTAAGGAACAAAAAAGTTCTTCTTGTCACAAATGCCTAGAATGCACCTTTTACCAGAAAATGAACACAGTTGTTCTTGTGCCTGGTATGTAGGCAAAATGTGCTACATTCGATAAAAAAAATGGGTTTGTACCATGCTCTCAGGAATATACAACCCGTGATGCAGTTGTTGAAGCACGTCGCCAAATGCAGCTACATAAGCGTAAAAACAAAAACATGCCCATGCGTGACTCGGTTAATTTGGCAACAACTGTTGTTTAGCAAAATGTACCGAATGTGATTATTTTTAAGACAGGCATCCGCGAACGTCTATTTCGCTAAGAAATAAATAATATCGTATCGGGGATGCACCCTAGGGGCGGGGATAACTCAAACTGCTTGGTGGCATTCTGATTTTGGGCCTGTAGGCTGTCATCATCTCTGCATTGTGACAATGGAATGAAACCGTACGAGGGAGCGTTGCCGGAATAAAAGGGTGGAGAAACGGGAGTTCTCTGAGAAATCCTGCCTACCAGCGACATCGTCCCACACGATTCCCACTTGCGAAAAAAACTGGGGTTGTAATCTTTAATGGTGTCATGTACCGGATATGTCTCGAGAATACGCTACTTAAACTGCTAGACAATGCACCACTGGTGGTCCGACAGAACTTGTGGTTGTAGTTGAATGGAGCTCCTCAGTTCACTCGCATTAAGTGAAACTTCTTGATTACAACATTTCGATACAAATGTGTTGACCGCGGTGGACCTGTTGCATGGTCACCCCGATGCCCCGATCTAAATCCTCTGGACTTCTTTTTGTGGGGGTACATGAAAAGTGCTGTGTATCAGGCCCCAATTGTGGACTCGCAACTGTAGCAGACAATATGCGAGATTTCCCAGATATCTTTGAACGTGTGCGTGGGTCTCTACTGCGTAAGTTGAGACTGTGCTGCGTATGTGGAGGAGGTCATATAAAACACATCCTGTGATTTAGGCAATCAGTTATGGACTTTTCTGATGTACTGTAACGCTATTGATATATCGCTCCTACTGTGAACGCAAATTCGCACATCCTTCATTTCTAGGCGTTGTGCACCAACATTTTTACATATCGTAGTATTGTGAAATTTAGGACAGGCAAATTTGTAGGCCTTGTTCATAAGGCCATACCATTGAATACCGTGCACCATACGAAGCATCTGAGTGATTATTTAAGACAGCCCCTGTCATTTTTTAAAGTGTACAGCGGACAAAACGTCCTGGCCGCAGAGTTGTCATTTCATAGCATTTTGTCTTTGTCATTCATCGGCATTTATGGGGGCCACTATGGTCCAGTGGTCAGGACCATATCCTCCCATCACGACGATCCAGGTTCGATTTTCACTGGGTTCGATCCCCGGTGGGTTACAGTCCCAGTTTTTTTGCAAGAGGGAATCGTATGGGACGATGTTGCTGGTCGGCAGGATTTCTCAGAGAACTCCCGTTTCCCCAACCTTTTATTCCAGCAACGCACCCTCTTAGGATCTCATTCCATTGTCACAATGCAGAGATGATGGCAGCCTACAGGCCCAAAATCAGAATGCCTCTAACCAGCTTGGTGTTATCTCTGCCCCTAGGGTGCATCACACATACGATATTATTTATTTCTTAAAGAAATACGTACATGACATTAGAATGTACTAAAGTTTGTTCTGTTGTTTATGAAGTTCGCGCATGCCTGTCTAAAAAAATAATTAAATTTGGTGCATTTTGCTTTATTGCATTTGTTGCAAAATTAACTGAGTCACGCATGGGCATGTTTTTGTTTTTACGTTTATGTAACTGCATTTTGCGACATGCTTCAACAACTGCATCACGGGTTGAATTTTCCAGAGAGCACAGTACAAATCCGTTTCTTAGCGGATGTAGCACATTTTGCCTACATACCAGGTACAGATCAATTGTGTTCATTTTCTGGTAAACAGTGCATTCTAGGCATTTGCGACAAAAGGAACGTTTTTGTTCCTTACGGTGTACAGCCCAATAAGACAACATGTAATGTTCACAAACTGTAACGCCAACGTAATTTAATGCGATAAAAGGGAGGCAACCCCTATTATTTTCATTAAAGCGGACGGTTAGAAGGCTGAAACTTTTACACGTTTAAGATATCAACAATATGTAACACCACTCAAAGTATCGTAATTTAACTCCTAACCGTTTTTTAATTTTTGACAAAAAACTATTTTCAAACTCGATTTTCAAGGGCTTATTCCGCCCTTAATATTCAAATTTTTTTAAAAAGTGTCCTACATAATGTCGACGTCATTTTTCATGAGGAATCACCTCCCGGAGTTTGGGCTATTAATTTCCTTACATCCTGTATATATATATATATATATATATATATATATATATATATATATATATATATATATATATATATGGCCGGTATGCCGGTATTGTTGGGGTTTAACGTTATTGTTTGCATATTTATTGAGCTGGTTGTCGTTTTTAATGTTACAGCACACGTTATATTGTTTCATTAATGTATTATTCACCTTGTTTGCGCGCATATTGAGCTTTCATTTTATTCATATTCAAATACAATTTTCCGATAGTCATTTCAGCGTATGGTTTCTGAGTTTCTGTACTTCTACAATATTGGTGTCAAAGCATTGTATTCAACTGTGAGAGTTTCATATTTGTTATTCATTGTAATTTATTTTATCTTGTTAAATTAAGCCAGTGTTTCAGGCTCATGTATGCAACCCGTATTACCCCAATAAATCCGGGCTAAATTTACCATATCTATAACAATACGATCATTATACATATCAGTATCAGCTTCACATTTGATCAAAATCACAGTCGTTCTCATTTTCGCTGCGTTCGCCGAAGTCAAGTGTAAAGAATGGTTGACTACGTATTTTACAAAACTTTTTTTTTGTATCGCATTGATAATGTAACCTTTTGTTACACTTGATTTTGAAGAACGCATCGAAAATTATAACGACTGTGACTTTCATAAAACATTAAGAAAATGTTGGTATGTGTAACACTCTCACTGCTATAGTGATAGTAAAATTTGCCTTGATTTATTACGGATTAATACGGGTTGCATACATGCGCCTAATACACTGGAACTGCCTTCTAAAATTTTATTTAATCATGCATCTTTTTTGCTAACATGTATGGTAAGACTCGCATATCCTTAACTTTTTGCACTACTGGTGTACCAGTAACATGGTGACTAAATATTGTTGACATGTGATATGCTATACTCATTGTAGTTCCACTTTGTATTCAACTTGTTGGTAGTTCTTACAGGATGGCTGTATGCATTGTAGTACCAGACATACGATGTATCTACTGTAATTCTACAATTTACTTAGCTTCTTGGTATTTGTTACATAATGAATATATGGAGGCAAATTATTCTTAGACACAAGAGTAGTATGATTTCGTTCCTTCTAGTGCAGGAGCCGGAGTGTGGATTTCAGCCGAGTGTGGATTTGTCCGCCATGTTGTGACGTACCGGCCCCGGCCGCCATGTTGGATGACCTTGACCTTTAACCTTGACCTTGAGTGTCAAATTACGAAATTTTCCAAAATTTCTAAAAAAAATTTTCAAAAAATTCAACAATTAAAAAATTTCAAAAAATTCCGAAAAATTCCGAAAAAAATATTACCTCCATCTCGTTTCCGGCCGCCATCTTGTTTCCGGCCGCCATCTTGGTTTTTGTTCCGAAAATTTTTCGATTTTGCATTTCATTATAACCCCGCACATATTTAATAAATGAAATTTTAATAAAATAATTTTTAATGAAAACAGTTTAATAAAAAACTATTTAATAACAAATTATTTAATAAAAAACTTTTTATATAAAAATAATTTAATTAAATCAACTACCGACACGTCTTACCCGGACGAGCTCCATCGACACACTGACTCCCCCCACCACCTTTTAAATTTATATATAAATTTACCCCCATCACCCTTCCTCTACCCATTCCTTTAATTTAATTGGCTGTTAATCACGTGATGAATTTCCCCCTCCTTCACTACTTTCCCTTCTCACCGTCACTTGTGTTATAACCCGCTCAAACTAGTACACCTCCTCCACCCTCCTCAACCAACTTTACCACCACTTTCTTACACATCGACTAAACATTATTTCCTTTATAATTCTCACTACACAGCATGTCACCAGTGTCTTCACATAGCAGCTAGATGGCCGTAAGTAGTAACAACCATCGATTGAGACTATGTATTGATCATCAATTTTAAAAATTATCGTTTTTTTTAACATAGTAACTATAATTTCAAAAACTTTATTTGTATACCATTAATGAATACTACTTAAACATGACTTATTTCTTAGCTATATCCGATCAATTCCCAATAAAATCAATACATTATTAAAAACCTTTTTGATAAATATATTTATAATACCTACCAGGACTTTATTTCCTACAGAACTTCGTCGTCTACACCCACACTACTACCAAATTAGCTATATTTATTTAAATTTCCGATAAAATCTATCATTCGTTTTGAAAACATCATATTTTTCAGGACAGTTACATATGCAAGACTCTTCGACTACTTTCAAACATGGTGTACACCACCCCATCGAAGAAATTACGTACAATTTCATATTCATACTACTTATGCTAAACACACCACCCCTACGCCCTCGCAGCTACCATCGAATACCTCCTCACAACTCTACCTTCACTCTCCAACAGTTCTGTCAGAACCTGTCCGAACTGTTCATTACACTCTTCTGCAGTACATATACGCACGTATGACATTGTCTCTGCTTAGCGAGCAGTTTCATATACACGACATCTCGCAGCCATGCATATACCATCATCCAATCTCGTATCACTGGCCTTCTTCCATATCAGAACAGCTACCTCAGTTTCATATATTACTATTTTTATTCTATCTTTACTTTTTACACGAAAAAAGTATTTAAATCGTAATATTTATTCTCGTCAAACACACATGTTAATTAAAAACTCTTTCTCCCCCAGTAATTTCATTTTATGTACATATAATATATAATGAACTACTTATAAAACAAACACCGCATACCTTAAAAATATATTTTGACTTCACCTTAAAACCTTCAAAGTCATGTCTATATATTGCCCGATAAGCAACAAAAAAAAACCTTAGTTTAGTGTTCTCATCAACTTCATGTCGTCACAATGCAAAACTAAGGTCTCGAAACAGAAGCTTCATCCATGCTTCGTTGACCCAGTCACATATGTTACCAATTTTGACAAGGAAGTCCCATGCGCCGTCATAGTCATTGTCATGTAGGTAGTTATCACCGGTGAAGATATCGCCAACAGAGGTAAAGCTACCGCAGTGCTAGACGAAGCTGTTCAATACGAGCTCACATCACGTCATAACTTATTCACTGATGTAGATAAAATTCTGCTTTACTGCTACAATTCCCACTAGTTACAGGAAATATCGAACACACACTGTTCTATTTTTTTCCGAAGTGAGTTGTGGTCATAGGTAAGTTACAACGCATAAAACATGACACAAACATCTCTTATTCATTCAATTCAATAAATATCATACAGTGGTACGTGCTTCGTCCTGTTCGCTTTCCTACAATATGTGTCTTAATACGGTACCGGTTTAGTGTAATAACACTCCAACCAAACATTTTATTTCTTAACTCAGTGATTTTCCAACTCTTCTCAGGGTTATCGAACAGAATTTTCTTTCATACTATGATGTTATATACGTTAGTCCTTGTCTTCAGACTACCTCAGAAAGCCAAAAACACTAGTACAATTACATTTTTATTATAAATATCTGTACAACCGTAGATGCTTTAGCTTCTCAACTTTCAACATGTTCGTCGTAATCATCTCGTCATATTCTTAATTGACTGATAGACGTAGTAATACACCTGAACTCGCGCCCGCACTTCTAACACCCATA
>PNEQ01019962.1:0-16253 GCA_003012365.1 Medauroidea extradentata
CGTTGCAACATTTCAGCAGCGAATTCAGCACGCCGTGGTGCATCATCTGGTTGCAGAGCTTGAACCAGCTGCACTTTGTACGCATACAGTCGTAGCTGCTTGTGCAGGACTTTGTGTACCGTTGATCGGGGTAACTGCAGTTGTCTTGCAGCAGTACGAATTGACTTTCCAGGACTACGTTCAAATGCAGCACGTACACAGTCAACGTTTTCAGCACTTGTGCGTGGCCGACCGGCTCCCTTCTGATGCAACACGCTGCCAGTGTCCATAAACCTCTTATGCCAGTCTCGTATTGTGGATCGGGCTGGGGGGTCCTTTCCACACCTTGTCCTGTAATTTCGTTGCACTTGTGTGTCTGATTTTGTCTCGATAAACCACGACACGCATTGGGCCTTCTCTTGAGGAGTGGTCATTCTGGTGGATCAGCAGTTGGATCTGAAACATACCAAATGTAGAAATGTTAACACAATCTTAAAAATTCATATAAAAACTTTAGGTGATATTCTTCCACATGCAACAAACTGTATGCTTCTATTATCTTTCGTTCCGTTTTTATTGAAAGTTGAAGTTGTAGTGATAATTTGTGGACACCCTGTATATTATCGTCTCGGGTATACAGTATTACACAACATGTAATGTAAATATGTTTATAGGCCTAGTTATGCAGTATACATGAAGGCCAGCAAACAAATTTAATAAAATATTTTTAATAAACAATAATTACAATTCGTATCTTCTTTAATAAACTTTTGTAAAGTAACCGATGAACTCGTCATCCCCCGGGCAATGATGATGAGAGGGTTTTACGGCCTTTTAACACCTAAGGTCTTGAAAGCCGATTCACCCCTGGCAAGGAGGGGGTTACAACCCCTGTCTCCCCCCCCCCTTGGCTCCGCCACTGCATATGTTTATTGAATATGACAACAAAAGTATATTTTCATCCCTGCAAACCCATAAATGAGCAATAACTATAACTGGTTCAACAATATGCATTCGAAAATAAACTATGTGATCATAAAAATTTCTGTCCCACACGTTAAGACACAAACCACTAGTACCTACACAGAAAAAAAAATGGGAGCAGCACAACATGTAACAGATAATTTTCAAATTTTTAATATCTGTGTACAACTACCACAAAAAGAATTTTTAACGTAAATGCAGATATACTATCGCCATTTTAGATGCTGTCAAACATGGCCTAGTATTGAATCTGCACATCCTTCCTTAGTTCCTTGCAATGTTTTGGCATCCCAGGGCCTCGCCTCGCTCTGTAGTTTTGCAGTGGTTTCAAAAATATATTTTTTAATGCAAATTAATACATGTATCAAAAATTCTTTCTTGCGGTTTTAACACTTATATATTGTCGCTTGTATAATTAAATTTTTCCTGTTTCAAAACAAAGTGATTTTTAGATTTTTGACCCTGAAATATATATCTTGTCAAAATAAGCCAAAACTACGCAAAATATGTTTTGTTAACAAATGGCACATTATTTAAAAAAAAACGTTCTGGCAAAATTGTGCATCGCATGAACTGCACAATCTCAAAATTTGTCAAAGCATTTGGTTAAAATATTTTCGAGTTATTTACAATTGTTTGAAATAAATGAAAGATCATGGTCTTAAAAATTTAACACTTTCTCTGGGTTGGTGTAGCTATTGTCATTTCATAGTTCAACAATTACTTCACATTTCTGGACAGCTGAAGTTTTTCCTACCAGGTTAGGATTTGCTGTTATTTTATTTATTTAGATTATGGCACATAACAAACAACAATTAATTTGTCTGATGAGAGGGGAAAAAAAGAAAGTTCTTGGATTACATCTTGTGTAGCTAGTACATTATACTAGAGAATTGTCTCTGTAAACACTCTTGTAGCCTAAGTGATGTGTTGCATAATGTGGAAGGCTCATGTTGCATTCCCCACTTGTGTAACATAACACCACGTCTTCTGTTGCCAGTACAGATCCAGGCTCTGTGTGGAATGTTGAATCCATGAGGCAGAATGTTAGGGTTCAATCAATAAATACCATGTTGGATTGACTGTGGTATGTAGTGAGAAAATTGAATTTTTCTCAAGTGCCTGAAACAATACTGAAAATAGTAAAACACAGGAAAACAAAAATAAGTTGTGCAACTTATACCTACAAAGTTTTAGTCTGTCTCATGTAACTTTTCCATATTTTGACAGTTGACTTCTATGAACGTGTCTGTAAACAGGATTGCGGAGACCATGCTTTTACAGAAGCTAGGTAGGTTTAAAACTCCAAACAATGGAACTGGCAGGCAAATTTCTCAGAACAGAAATGTCAAAATATGGGAAAACTACATGAGACATACTATAAAATATTTAAAGGCAGATTCACAGACACTATAAGTAAGCCTCAGTACAAAATTTAAGGGGAGTTCTCGACTGGCATGTGAACGGTGTTGCAGCATATCACACATATTCTTTTCTACGTGAAACTGCTTAACTTATTCATATTAAGTTCATCTACGAAAAGAACACACACTTGAAACTATGCTTCTATGTTTTCAAAATTTCAGCACACTTGTTAGAAACATGATTTTAGGACCTCTCAAAATGGCTAAAAACTAGTATTTTTAGACTGCTGTAACTCCGAAAATATTACTTGAATTAGTAGCCTAAGTGCAAAGCGAGAGGCATGCGTTGGTCTTTACTTCACACTATTAAAAAATCAAATGTTGTGTGTCACTGCTTAAAGTCTCTTAGGAAAAATTCTACAAGGAAAGCTTTACACGCTAGTTTGGCCCGCTGCGAACAGAGGCGATATGCTTCTCGTCAAGCGTGAGACACTGGCTCTTATCGCTACGCTGTTCCCATGCGCCAAAGGTGGAAATCCGACACCAGCGAAAACTCCACTTAAGAGTAAAAATACTGACTGTACATTCAGATATTCAGATCCCTATGTAGTGTAGCGTGTATATATACATGAAAGAGCGGATCAACTTCTGCAACGTATTTTGTGTTAAGTTGAGAAAACAATTTTAATTTATCATAAGAGAGCAATACACAATTCAATTTTATTTGTGCTTATTAAATCTCTTTTATTTTTTCATTTGTTTCAAGAAAAGCTATTATTAACATGGCATTATTAAATGCCAAAATGTTTCTATTTCAAAAAAACTTTTGTGCACATCCCTAGATTATATGTCATGAATATAAATGTGTGAACCTCACACACACTCAAAAGTAAGTTAATAGTGGTTGGGAATCCGCCTTAATATTTGGAAGTACTTAACTTAATATTATTTTTCAATTTCTATAGTATGTAATGAATTTACTTATCGAGATTCACTGTATATTCTCTATTACTGCCTTTACAGTAAAATAGCGGACAGGATAAACTACAACTTAAGACAACATGGTAAGAAACCGGAGTGAAACTCACTGAAGGGAAGGAGACGAGTGGGAAGGTTAGTCAGGATGTACAAGATGGTGAATGGATGGGAAGATGAGGTGTGAGGTAAGTTAGGCCACCTGTTAGCTACGGCAGAATAGCCCATGGAGGAAGAAGGAATATTAGTTTGAAGAACAGAACAGGGTCAACACAGCCTGTGCAAGGGAAGTTGGCAAGGGAGTGAAATTTACTTCTGGCTGAAAGTATTGATACTTATTGATTTATTATTATCTATTTTATCTATCTTATCTATTTTTTCTTTTCTTATTTTAATTATTTAATTGGTGAATGCCAAGGACGTTAGAATGTTTAGAAGGGGTTTGGTAAGTGTTAGAGGAAGCAGATACAGCTTGCCATCCGGTGGGTGCACAACTGCAAGTGAATTACTGTCATTAGGCTATTACTACTGAAAACTAAAAACAAACTGCCTACACAAATTTACTACTACAAGTTGTTAGACAAGCAGCTGTAAAAGACATTCATTGAAGGGAAGGGAAGGGGGAAATGAGCAATAATATTTAAACAAGTAAGTAATAATCTTATAGGCCTACTGAATAATATGCTATGTTTGAGGAGTGTTTGTGGGAAACGATATAAGTGCCATACAGTAAGTTTTCAGGAAATGTAAAAAAGAAAAAGTCTGTCACAAATAATTTTATAATTCAAATGCTGTGTTACATTTATTTACCAGGATTGTATGCGTGAAAATAACTGTTGCACAAAAAATATAACTTCAAATGGCACTTGTTTCATCCTGCATGTCAACAGTTATGGAGTAACGCCAAATGCATTTTATGGGCGTTTGTTTGAGCTGAACAATGCCTTGTTGGCACTTATATAACTTCCTATGGTATTAGCAACAGGACATATAATTCCTTCAATGGAAAACCTCAAAATGTGACTTTCTGGCACTTACGTATATCATTTCCCACAAACACTCCTCAATTATCATTCAGGTTTGGTAAATAATGTTTTAACTGCACATGTATTCTACAATGACAATGTCCTACCCTGCATTTGGATCTACTTAACTTAAGTGAGTAAAAATACTCTCTGTAATATAATACATTTAAAGTTTCAGAGACAAACATTTACAAAATCATGTGACATGTTGATTATACAGTCTGAAATTAGGACTAAATTTACAGTTATCTAATTGACAACTCCAGCACCACTAGACTTTTGTGATCTTTACTGGATGCAATGGAACTGCCAAATTAATTAAATGGGACTACAGACCAATAAAATTTGCTGAAACATGCACTGCCACAAAACTAATTTCCACCATGCAATTGTAAATTTCAAGTTCTGTTCTGAATATAACCTAATAATATTAATTTCATTCTTGCAGATAGACTGTCGCCTGGTGGCAAGTCTACATCCTTCATTCACTCTCTCTCAAGACCCTCCTGAACAACCCAACCCTCTCCAGTTTCTCTCTCATCACGTTCCACTCCCTCACTGACCTCACCATTGACTGCCTACCCTTCTCCATCGCCCTCCAAATTCTCTGGATCTTCTTGATGTTGTTCCCTCTCCCTCTGTAGTCACTCCTGAATAACTAGGAACCTAACTCCCCTATCCACCCTCTCTCTTCACCACCTTGAACAACATAACAAGCCTCTCCATTCTTTGCCTGTCCTTCAAATCTTTCCACCCATTTATTCCATCATCACTGATGGCCTGTAAGTTTCCCTCATCCTCATATTCTCGTCCCTGCCTTATCCACCTACCCTTCACCTATCTTGCCACCCTCCGCTGAACCCTCTGTAGCTCCTGTACCTATCCTTCCCTGTAAGGATACTGCTCTGCCACTGTGTATTCCAGCGCTGGATGTACCATTGAGGTGTATGTATGCTTTTATCTGCACCCCACCACCAACTCCACTCCTTTAGAAACCACTCTTTCTACTTGTCCTTTCCACCCTAGGTCTTCCTGTAACACTACTCCTAAGTACTTGTACTGTCACCTCCTACTCGCCCCATTTGTACACGAGCCTGCTCTTTCTCAAATAGCTACTGGATTGTAGGCATTAGTGGCTTAATTTTTGTCAGGAATTCAATAAGCTTAGTTTTCTCACTATTGAGTACTAATTTATTAGCTTTGAACCAAGTGGATAACCTAGTTAGAGCCAGATTTATTAAGTTCATTAGGGAATATTTTGTTCAACTTGATATCAGAATGCTATCATCACCTGCAAATAATATAGGAGTCATTTCACACGGCAGAAAATTTGGCAGATCATTATATATAAAATAAACAGAACCAGTCCAAGGATTGAGTCTTGCGGCACTCCACGTGTAATACTGCCTGATTCTGAGTGAATATGTTTTGTGGTGTTATTGTATATCAACTATTTGAATTCTGTTTGAGACAAGGGCGACTCCAAGGAGGATTTTCGGGAGGGGCTATGCAGTACCCGAATAGTCAACCATAACTCACATTAAAGCGGGGGGTCCGGGGGTCCTCCCCCGAAAAAATTGGGATTTCAAGGAGCAAAATTAGGCTATTTTGGCAGTTTTTGTGGCAGAAATATAAACAATATTTTTTCTAAACACTAACTTTCAGCGTATTTCAAGAATAAGAGTAATTGGTTAAGCATGAGTACCCAAGCATTTTTTACAAAGTCAGCATAGCATGTTTATTAAGGCTGAAAACCTGCATGTACTGTCGTGCGTGCGTTAAGTTTAACTTAAATAAAACACAACAGTTGCCGACGGGTATACCGTATATTTTATTTATAAATCTATATTTTATGTATGAATCAGACTGATCATAAGTGTGTTTCATCCCATTTAGGGAATTAGCTGTTATCCTCGGAAATTTCTGCTAATATTTTGTGTTATTATAGATCAGAATGCTCTGAACCGTAACCATTTGTTACCCGCAAGTAGAGTCTTATTAATTAAAACTTTGTGGCTGTTGTGGAAATATCTACAACTTGATAACATATTAGTAGAGATAATGGTTTGTTAGGGGAAAAGTTGAATGTTAGCAAGGCTTCGAGGTACTATTATATAATTGACATGTTCACTGTTATTGGCTATCGTTCCTGCTCTATAAATTAGAATAAGTGAAAAACTGCTGCATTACATTTTATTCCCTCTACTCAAATCGGTGAAAATGGCTCCACTTAAAGTCAGTGTAAAACTTCTAACCACTTTATAGGGAAAAATTCGCCGAGGGTGTTAGTGAGTTTTGGTAATTTATGTAGGAAGTGCAGTTTCTTTGCAACACTTGCAAACGAAATGTTTCCATATTCTAAAAACTTTCGTAACCGAAATATGTAAACTATTAGGTCTACCACTCTTCCCTCTACTCCTTCGGCTACTTAACCGGGAGTTAAATATTGGTGGTAAAACATTTTTGAAGATTTGATGGGAGATTGGCTAAACTTGGGTCTTGCAAACTACCAAATTTATTAGCACAAGGAGATGAAACCGCCCCTAAAATTTTTACTGAAAATCAGACAAATATACCCAACTTTTCTGTTAACGCAGGTGTCGTCATTAAATTCAGAATATGTACTTAGTAAAATTACACATATTTCTGCAGACGGCAACAAGCAACATTGATACCTAAAGTGTTTTTATAAATTTAATATAATGTCGCTGTATTTCGTTTGTGTAGTACTCGAAACACATCTAAGAATTCGCTGTAATGAAAATCTCGTCAGTCTATTAGTATATTGCAGACATAGATGTTACACACAATAATTTTTAACAAATTCCTTTTTTTGTTAAAATTTACAATGAAAGGAAAGAACTACCAACTATTTCCTTTATGAAAACTAGAAATCCATCCTATTGTCAGTTGAGTTGCAACAATGCAACTGTTAATAAAAAACTTTTTTTTTCGCATATGAGCACAGTTCGTCAACGAATTAATGCAAATTATAGAATTCTTTTTCCTTTGCAAACCAAATTTATTGTTAATAAAACACTTACATTGAACAGAAGGTTTATAGTTGAAAATTTAAACTGACTGCTGAAGAAAAGTATGTAAGCTAGATATATACTGTTAATGGTAAAGGTAAATAGATATTTTTTCTAGAGACTTATTTTAATTAATACTGAAAGTACTTACTACAATGCTTAAAATGTAAGATATTAGAATCAACTGCCTCGCAAGTCACGAGATTAAAACTCTAGACATCAGAGCGAGTCTCTTTTTTTTTTTTTTTAGCTAAAAGTATCTTTACTTGTTTAAAAGTCTCTAACAGTCCCTTTTTATTTTGTAAAATCAGTCTACTTTGTCTCTATTTTTGTACCAAGCTTTCAATAACCACCAATTTAGCTTATTAACTATTGCATTTTATTATTAACGAATTATTAGATTACTGCAAAATCTGTCAAAGACTGTTTAACCTTCCCTACCAACAAGTGTATAGAAATATATCTAAATACATTTTTTTTAATGTTTTCAAACTATATTACAAAGAAATAGCTTACAGTATAGGCTTTAGATTAACCTCTTATTGAGGTCCTGGCTGTGACATTCATTATTGACAGGAAGTGTCTCTCACTTGACACAGTGTGTCAGAGGGAGAGTAGATCTGGTAAACAGACCCCTTCTAACCAGTGTATGGTACAGTTGAAGGAGACAGGCATTAACTAACCTGCTTTTTCCTTAAGTATGACTTTTCTCTGTTACTATGTATAAGTTTGCAACTTTTCAGTTGTAGAAGACTTGTGATGTTTCACCCAGTACTCTCTTTTATTACCTACATGCATTGAATTTGGTTCAGTATTTTCAATTTAAATCTTATTTTTGTTGTTCTTTCATGTTTGATATTTTCAAGTTTCCAGACTGTCCATGAGACTTTCATCAGTGCCACTACTATCTATGCTTTTGTTTATTCTTTCAAGGTTTTTATAACTTCAAGTAATTTTATGTTTTAGTTTTAAGATTTATTTTTGAAGGCAATTTTTAAGGCTATAAAGAAGAAACCTGGGGAGGTACGAATACAGAAGTGATTGGCTTCACCAGAAAGACAAAAATGGATACACGATATCTCTGTAGGCAGAAAAACATAGTGATTATGAACTGTTTTGTAAACTTTGTACGTGTGTTGTTATCGTATCTAACAAAGGATGTCATGCTGTTTTACAACATTCTGAAAGCGCAAAACATAAAAAATGGCGTAGTGATGTTCTTGGAGGTAAACAATTACTGCTAGTGAGTGATTCATCAGATTCAGTTGACCAAGAGCCATCATCTTTATCAACTTCTATTGATCCACTTGAAATTCAAAGTTCCTCATCTGCATGTACATCTCGAGCTGAGCAGAGCAAGTCTCTATCAACAGTACGTATTTACAACTCCAGAGATAAAGCTACACATGCTGAATTGATATGGACAATGTAAAGCATTTGTAGCAACTACTCTAACAATTCATGTTCAGATATAAAATCTACATTTAAATGTATGTTTCCCGGAGAGTTGCCAGATGGTTTTTCTATCTGCCCCAAGAAAATGCAATATTTGAACTCTGATGCTCTTGGTGTGTATTTCTATGAAGAAATGCTGGAAGATGTTGGCTCATCACCTTATACAATTTCCTATGATGAGACTACAAATGCTGAAAGCCAGAAAGAGCTGCAAGTTACTATCACGTATTGGTCGGATCTCAGGAATCAAGTTGTTAGGAGACATCTTGAAATTTTCTTCACTGGTAAAGCTGATGCTGTTACTTTTCATTCTTTAGTAAGTAAGGCCATAACCAACGCAAATTTGTCATTGAAAAGTCTTCAGATGATCGCTTCAGATGGCTAGCACAAAGCAGACTGCCCACAAATCGATTAGACGCAAAGCCCCGCGCAAGCAGCTCGCCACTAAGGCAGCTCGCAAGAGTGCCCCTGCTACTGAAGGAGTGAAGAAGCCACATCACTAGAGGTCTTGTAACGTCACCTTGAGAGAAATCAGGCGATACCAGAAGAGCACCGAGTTGCTTATCCGCAAGCTGCCTTTCCAGCGCTTGGTGCGAGAAATCGCCCGGGACTTCAAGACTGACCTGCGTTTCCAGAGCTCGGCCGTGATGGCACTGCAAGAGGCAAGCGAAACCTATCTGGTGGGACTGTTTGAGGACACAAATCTGTGTGCCATTCACGCAAAGAGGATCACCATCATGCCCTTGGACATCCAGCTGGTTCGGCGAATCCGTGGGGAGAAGATGGAAATGTATTCTAAAGGTTTGATAGATACTGGAACTTGTCCCATTCACATTGTTCATAATGCTTTCTTAAAAGCTGTGGATGTGTTTGGTGAATATGTGATGACATTAGTGATTGGCGTGTATCACTATTTTCATGGATGGCCTTCACGTTGGGAAGAATATGAGAAGATTCAACAGCAGTTAAATCTACCACTACACAGATTTTTGAAATATACTTCTACCCGATGGTTATCATTAATAGCTGCAGTTGAAAGATTAATCGAACAGTGGGCTGGTTTAGAAACATATTTTTGGAGCACATTCCATCCAATAAAAGTAAATATATTTTACTGAAGGAGAGTGTGAGGAAAGTTACATCTTTACTAAAAAAAATCAGGGATTTTAGTTCAACTTCATTTCACATTGTCTTCTGCTAAATTGTTTAATTCATGTTCTGCATTCAGAGTTTTTAGAAGTTATTGGAACTCTCTCTGGCAGAGTATGTGAAGTTGCTGCTGTAAGTGAAAACAAGTCATCTTCATATGATTGGACAAGTTGCATGTTGTTTTAGACAGTTAATTTAGTGCCCTTACAACAACTGATACTTTCAGGAGAAGTAAGAGATAAACTTTCTCAATTACCAGAAGTAGAAGTATTGTATTTTTGAAAAGTGTTCAAGCACATTATATTGCTGGAGCTAAATATCTTGTGGCAAAAGTAATGACTGATTCAGTGTTTCTAAAACAAGCACTTGGATTCCTCAATCCACTGAGAAGAAAATCTGAAAGAAGCTCTCGATACATTAGGAAAGTATCAAAATCACTATCTATGGATATTCCAGACGATCAGCTTGCTGATGAATGGAAATGCCTACAGTTAGAAAATGAACCATCAGAGAGTGAAGCGGCATCATCATGTATTGATAGTTACTGGGCTTATTTCATAAGACTGAAGAAATTGGATGGTTCTCCAAGATTTCCTCTTGTATCCAAGGTAATTAAAGCTGCACTTAGTTTGCCTCATGGGAATGCAGATATTGAACGAAGGTTCTCCATCTAAAAAAGTGTTCTTACAGAGGTCCTTAAACAGCATCCTCGTGGTAATAATTTTTTCAAGTGATTTACTGAAGGGTCTGTATTTTGCTTTAGTTTCATTGTCACCATTTCTCGCAGAAAGGCGGGATTTTCTCTTTTCTTTACAGGCTGCTATTACTTCATTGGTTATCTAGCCTTTGGTTTTATGTATGTTACCTGTGTACATTATATGAGCTGGGATGTGGCATTCACGGACCTAAAGAGGTATTCAAAAACAGGTTAAATTCTTTATCAATATCGTTGTCCAAGCAAGAATATGTATAGAATTTTTCTTCCAAAATTCTATTTACATTTTGTATCAAATTGTCATTTATTGGACGAAATTTAGGTTTTTGCATTTTTACTTATTTAGTTTGATGTTCAGCACTTAGCAGTATAATTTATGCATCGTGGTTAGAGAGACCATTTATGAATGGAAAAACGCGATAGGTGAACAGTATTTATATTAATGAATATTTTATCAATGACAGTTTCGGACTGTTTTTGTATTCTTGTTGAGACATATCTATTACAGAATGTAATTTATAAGAGTTTAAAAGTATATCTAGTTGTAATTTTGGGGGCTGGGTACAAGATAATTTATATTAAAGTCTCAACATAACACTATTTCAATATGAGGTTTATATAAGTGAGATAAAATGTCCTCTAGTTACATCAGAAAAATTGGGAAACTACCTGACGGTGCCCCATAAATAGCTTACTACATAAAATTTGCAGTTGTTTACTTTAATTTTGGCAGCGCAACCTTCAAAATCTTTATCTTTGCAAAAAGTAACACGGTTAATCGAAGTACCCTACAATGAAAGTAATTTTTTTTTGTGAAAATACACATACTGCCCTTTGCCATGCTTTTCCTGCAATAAAAGGCAGCCAGGTTATAAGAGATTAACGTAATTTTTTGTATAATTGACTCTTTCAAATGGTGTTGAGTGAAGCATATTACATTAATATCAGTACCTTTTTCAGAAGTTGGAATACTGAGAAAAGTGGGTCATTTTCTATCTTTTTCTGCATACATATTTTATCATTATTTGTGTGTTTTAGCATATAGATATTTCAATGGTTCTCTTCTCTACTAACATGGTATTGTAGACTGTACTTGCTTTAGTAGCTGTGCAATTGAAGAGATTGCTGTTGTATGCTTTCCATTATCTGTAGTTTTCTTTGATAGTCATCTGTATCGCAATTGAGTATGTCCAAGAAACTAAATACAATAATACACTCCCATTGCACAGTTTTTTCATAGATCATGTACAGAGTGGGTCAACTACCAGAGAAATTTACATCTTAACATATTAGGTATATAAATTTATATTTTTCGACATTAGTAAACAAAATTTTTCTTTTGAGAAAACAAATTTTCAGAAAATGAATGAAAGGACAACAACAACAACAAAAATATGCACTGCACGCTAATTTATACACCTGCATTAATATTTTGGTTTTTAGATTAGGGCAGTAAATTCCAAATTTTAAGGCTCGTGTTGATATTTACGATAACTGGCTTTGCACACTTTTACTGAAAATGTATACGCTGAAGAGAATTAGTTCATGCATACACCGCATCAAAATGAAATATGTAATTTTGAATTTAGTAGAAACATAAAAAAATATATTTTCTTATCATGCATGTCAGAGTGAGAAAAGTGCGATATCTTTCTGTTAAATATTTTGACGGATATGTAATAAATTCTGAGCAATATTAATGAATACGTTTTTTAAAGGTATGGACCACACACGAAACTTTGCAGTTAATTTTATGTATTGATAATATTTTTACGAAAATTTTTAGCGTACATTTACAAGTATTTTGCAATTTCAAAACTGCACTCTGAACATGCATTTTTACAACTATGCCAATGTATTAATAAAATACAGTTAAGAAATAACACGCAAAATTACGTGTAATCTCTCTCTATATATAAATGAAAGCTGACTGACTGACTGACTGACATATCAAACTGCAGCCTAAACCACTGGACCTAGAATCGTGAAATTTTTTGTGGGGGTTCCCCTCAAGTCATAGGCGATCACTAAGAAGGGATTTTTTGAAATTCTATTTCTAAGGGGGTGAAAAGGGGTGAAATGTGTTTCCGAAGAAACGATTATATAGCTCGAACCCGACGGCCTATCATCGTGATTTTTACTTTAATAGGACACTCATAGGAATGCATATCGGCCAATTTAAGAATTTTTTGAAATTCAACATTTAAGGGGGCGAAAAGACCTCAAATGTGTTTATGTTTAACTATCAATATCTATCGAATCCTTCGGGATAAAGAGTTGGTTATCTCTTCAAAATGATGCTTACGTAAATCCCGAAAAGGCGTTTTAGGGTTTTTTGAGTTTCAGCCTACAAGCAGTAAAAAGGGGCAAAATGTGTTTTTTATGAATCATCTATATCTTTGAAACACGATTGCTGATCATCGTGATTTTTACTTTAATTGGTTACTTTTACAAATGTCCATGACAGGACACCAAGACGTTTCAAAATTCTTTAATTAAGGGGGTGAAAATACGTGAAATGTGTTTTCGATAATCCCTCCATATCTATCGAACCAATCGAGATATCGAAGTGCTCTTTGCTTTAAATTGATGCTTTTATAAGTATCCCAAGTACCATTAATATATATTTTCCGAATTCAGCCGTATACCGGTTAAAAAAGGGGTAAAATGTGTTTTCGATTAACAATCGATATATATCGATCCCATTGATTTTTATGTAGCGATGTGATTTTTGTTTAAGATTGATGCTTACTCAAATACATGAAAAGTAATTTCAAGAATTTTCGATATTTGCCACCTAAGGAGGTTAAAAGGGGTGAAAAGCGGTGAAAAGTGTTTTCAATTAACCGTCGATATATCTAGAACCCAGCGGGCTAATGTTGTGTTTTTCACGTCCACGAGACACCAGTAAAGTATTCTAAAACATGATTCAAGGTTTTTTTTCGAAATTTACTCTCTTAGGTGCTGAAAAGACCTTGAATATGTTTTAGATAAATCCTAGATATCTATCGAACCCGTCGAGATATACAAATAATTTTTGCTTGAGGATGATGATTACAGAAATGATCGCAAAACGGTTTTAATAATTTTCGAAATTCGATTTCTCAGTGCTGTGAAGGGGTGATTTTTTTTTTGTGAATGGTCGATTTTAATTCCACTGAACGGGCTAGCCAAAGATGTTAAAAGGATCCAGATGGAGCATGTCGCCGGGAATTGTAACCAAACAAATGCTTGACATGGCTGGTATCAATATGGCCGACTAATTAAAAAATTGAGGAAATATTAGTTAGGAGGTGTGTAAACAGGGCTAAAATATAGAGTTTTCAACCTAAAACATCAGTTAAAGAGCATAATACATTCATCTACCATTAAAAATTCCTGTCTGATGTGAACTTTTGAGGTTAAATCAGTATGGCGGCTGGCCAATTTGGTGGCTACCTCTCCCCCCCTCTTGGCTTCACACCCCTCGCCCTCATTCAGACATTATGTTACCCCCGTGGGGCTAGCGATGTGATTTACACTTCAATTGGATACTTATACAAATGTCTAAGATGTGGAATTAAAATATTTCGAAATTCGACACCCAAAAGGGTGAAAAATCACAACATTCGTTTTCCATCAACCCACGATATCTATCAAACCAGTAGCGATATTGAGGTGTTGTTCGCGTTAGAGTGATGCTTACATAAGTATTTAAAAATATATATATGTAAGTTTTTTTACTTCATAAGATAACGTGATTATAAAGAATAAAACTTAAGTTGGTCAACATTCAATGCAGACGATCCGAAAAGCAGGAACGAGCAGCGAGAAATAATCTAGGCAGGAGTTTCACTCTACAGCACGGTCGTAGAACAGGTCTGGACACTCGCCTGGATATTTGACCCCCTTATTGTTTGGCTGTAGTTCACTAAGTTACCGAGAATATTGTGTTTTATTGGCGCTGATGTTACGGCGGTCGGACTAAACTCCGCCCACTTGGTTTCCGCTAAGGTAAACAATTTATCAAAACGTATTTTTCATAAATTTATGAAATACTTTTTTTCGCTCACAAACTTAAGAAAAGGCTCCAGCAATGTTTATTTATTTTATAAATTTAACAATGGAAAAAAGTGGACGGAGTTTGTGTCCGGCGCCCGGAAAACAGCGCCAAAAAGTACGACATTCTCGGTAACTTGACGAACTACAGCCAAACAACAAGGGGGTCAAGCAAAATACATTGTTAGATAGGCGAGTGCCCAGGCCTGTTCTTCTACGACCGTGCTCTACAGTAACCTAATGAGACGTGGAGACGTGGTGTTGTACAACCTCTATGAGCCCAGGACACAAATATTTAATTTTTTTAAATAAAAATTTATTTTCATGAATTATTTCAACGTTACGTGATGCAGTTGTTTGTCTAAATTCCGGGAGGTTCTAGGCTCGAATTCCGTTAAAAGCTGCGTGCGAACGTTCTCTGACACACAAAAACTACAAGGCAGATCGAATTAGTGCAATTTACATGTAGTCGTTTAAAAGGGGTAAAATTGCAGTTCGCTTTCCATTTCGGTTCCTCTACAACATCAGCTGACATATCGTCGGTATATTGTCAAAAGTGATTAAGTCATAAATGTTATTTTTTTAAAAGCACTATTAAATTGTAGAAATTAACAAAAATGTGGTAAGTTACTATACAGTGACACAACAGTACGAAACGACAAATAGACCTTAAACTTGGGCAATTGTTCGTGAACAACATATACGCATTCCTAGCATTTTTATAATTTTATCTCATTTTGACTTGGTCACTTTTGGCAGGAAACCGACGATATATCATCTCACTAATCTCAAGTTTGGGGCAGCAAACACGTTTCCGCGAGACCTTTACCCACTGAAACTTTGTAATGGCAGTAACGTTCAAGTGAATGTTTTGAAAATGTAGTATAATTGAGGGCACAGTCACCAATGGTTGCGCACAGGGTAAATCACATGTTTTTCATTCGATTTACCTTAGGTGCCTATAACTACCCCACTTCAAATTGGCAGGACTTTAAATAAGGCCCAGGCGAAGTCGCTGTTAGTAGCAGGGACAAACTTAAGACTGCTTTTCGCGTGGACAGTTATAGCTACTTATCCTGCTGCAGAGTTAGTTCAACTAGCAGCTTGGAAATTCTAACACTTTATAAATGAAGTAGGCTACCAATCTTGTGTACAAAGAGGTTTTTCAATTAAAGTAAATATTATCAGTTACGAATAATACTCGCGAGCAAAGCCGCTGGGTACTGCTAGTCTTAATATATATAATGAAGTGTCCTGACTGACTCACACACTCACTCACTCACTCACTCACACACTCACTCACACACTCACTCACTCACACACTCACTCACACACTCACTCACACACTCACTCACTCACTTACACACTCACTCACTCACACACTCACTCACTCACACTCACTCACTCACACACTCACTCACTCATTCACACATTCACACACTCACTCACTCACTCTCTCACTCACTCACTCACTCACTCAAACACTCACTCACACACTCACACACGCACACACTCACTCACTCACTCACTCACACAC
>PNEQ01019963.1:0-16253 GCA_003012365.1 Medauroidea extradentata
AATTATTTTCATATGAAAACGCGAATATTTTTGAAATTCTGTTATTATAGAGGTCCAGACATTATCGTATTAAAAATTATAAAAATTACAGTTTCCCATTTTTGTAGATTTTGTGGTTTCAAGCCCTTATTTTTCTAAAAACCGTTTTTAATTTTTTACTCGAAAGTAAAGCATACTACCTCATAATGTTTTATATATAAACGTCAGCTGATAAAATATCTACTTGGCAAAAAATCTCATCGAAATTTGATGAGTAGTTCAGATTTTATTGACGATTGAGTGTTCCAGTCACCCGCTCGACATCCTACCTTTCCATACCCCTTAAGTAAAATGTGGAATAGTCTTTATTTACAGTGGTGAATGCCTGAGATTCAGCAAAATAAGTTTTGACAGCGTTATTTCAGATTATCACGTAAATAATTACTTCAAAAGAGGTTACAACTGGTATATTAAAATAACAACAGTGACCTCAATTCTCTGCTAGCTGTAACAACACAAAGTATTTAACACAACACATTGTTTCACACAGAACATGCCCACCATCATTCTTACTCAGGACTGCCAACTACACTTACTGAATTACTGATGCATAATAACTACAACACATTCAGATATTGTAACTGTTGTGCTAGTTTAATAAACTTTTTTTTCGACCTTCACTGTTACTTACCTACCTTTCTTTGCCCTTTTTAAATTTTTTCTATATGCTTTTTCACATTTAAGAAAATTTAATTTTCTGTCATAATTTTGTCATCGTAAAATTTTGTTCCTAATCTTCCCTCTCTCTTTCATTTTGTTCTCTTGTTGCCTGATCTGTATTCCATTAATTATATTACTAGGTTTCTTGCTAGACATATTTGCTCCCTAGTGATAGTCTTTAAATATTATTGTTTTAAAATTTATTCCTAAGTTTCTAATGTGTGTCTTATACATGGACAGTCAGTAGGCTGCACATAGTTATAAATTAAAACTATGTGATGCAATGTGTTTAACCCTATAATTAACTATGAAAGAAATTATGTTCATGACACACACAATTTTTTTTTTGCAATGAAATGTTACTGACTGTAAAGCTGTCTTAATGTAACTTTATTTTTAAGTTAAGTGTTTTTTTCTTTTTTTTACAGTTACGGAACAATAATCTCGACGAAGGCAATTTTGGATAAAAACACAAATAAGTGTAAAGGTAATGTAGAAAGAGACAGCAAAATATTGTTCTGGGTTAATGTTATGATTAACAGTAATTTGTTTGTAAGAATTCTGAATTGTGTTTTGAGAAGAAATGAAAAGAAAGTTTGTTTACCTAGATAATTAAGAATATTTGAATGGTTGGTAGTTTTGCGTACTTTTCCAGCATGAATTAAATTTATTCCTTATTTCTGTTTATGATTTCATAATCATTTGGAGAGGCAATTTTACATAAAACTGTACTAATTTGGTTGCATGATCTAGTTTAGAAGTTAAGAACCTTAACATAAATTTTGGCACTGTATAATCATCATACTGTATGTTACTTTGTTCAAGTAAATCTTGTCAGCAGTAATGAACATTATTGTTGCTAAGGTTACAGAGTAGAGGGTATTCATCCCCCCCCCCCACCAAATCTAGTGCTGCTTCTCTTGAAGTGGGGAAAAAAAAATCAGCTACTTTTTTTTGTGTGTACTGCATCCACGTCAGTACATTTGTACTGGTCTGTTAAAACTGTAAAACCATAACAGTTCACTTAAAACATATTTTACAAATTGAAGTGGCACTTGGAATGGTGTAAAACTTAATTATACTGTATTATAGATCTAAAATAAAACCTTTAACACAGGTGGTAATCAATGTTGTTCTAAATTGCAGCTGCGTAAACTGACAAAATTAATTGTAAATATTTATGTCTCTTAGAAGTGTTCTATTTTTTTCACTCCAATTTTTGTTATGTGAAGTAACCTTGTATGTATAGTAATATTTTAATTCTTGTTGTTTGGTATTTTGTTATTTTGGTGTAAAAGTTGCAAATGGATTTTGAATAAATTTTTGAAGTTTTGATAACTTAGATGCTGATTATATTTGCATTGCTTAGAATCAAGCTGACGTGCAATAAGCCAATAACATGGCACTACCTGTTGATTGTTGCAGGGTATGGCTTCGTTGACTTCGACAGCCCAGTGTCGGCAGAGGCAGCTGTGAAGGCTCTGCAGGCCAAGGGCATTCAAGCGCAGATGGCGAAAGTGGGTATCTCGTGGACGCGTAGCCGTAGACTACCCACTGTACGTTGCATGCGACAAAGCAAGGGAGAGTACTTAGCTTACTGTGACTTTAAAAAAACTGTATTAACCTTTTTCTTTATGTGAGCTGGTTCTTGAATATTTCGGGCATAATGTTAGCCTACAGTACGTTTAGCCTACTGTGACGTTTAATAATTCTGTACCTTCATTGATATCAGAAATGTCATGCTTTCCTGAATAATAGTAGTTATAGGTGTACTTTACAAATACCATTATTTTAATATAAACAAACACCTACAGTTAAAAAGAATTATTATTTTTCCACTACTAGATGTAAAAATACTTGTGAAGCATTAAGTAGTTCAAATATTCACAATCTGTGCAGAAAGACATTCTTCTCTTACTCATGTGTGTTATGATTTTTTAGTAAGCATTTTTGTTATTGTGGTTTGAAAAATCTGGTTTAAGCTTATTCTTCACATAAAATGCTTAGGTTTAAATAACTTGAAAGCTTTGTGAGGTAAGTGCCTCTCTCTAAGATGTAGCCAGTTAAGTTTGTCAATGAATTCTGAGGCGGGATCACTAGGCTTTAGACCAAAAACAAAATGAATGCAAGCATTGAACTGTGATGGCATTTTGTTTGGTAAATTTCTGCAACCATCTGTTCTGCGTAAAATAACTGGATCATTACTGTTAATTTTAATTATAAAATAAGTACATATATATTTTTATTGATTATTGGATGATTTAGGACAGAAAAAAGTGTTGTAATCAGAGTTGGTTCAAATGAGTATTGAGTTTTTATGAAATTCCAGTTTCATGCACTGGAGTTGCAAAGTTATGCCAGAAGCATTAAGTTATGTTAATGTAACACTTTACTGTTTATGTGAACATCTGAACTAAACAGACCAAATACTGTATTTTCTTGGCTGAAAATTTTCAATTTCAAAATTACTTTGATAAAATAAACTAGATAGGTACTGGTCAATATGTCAAATAATCATTTGGCCCGAAGTATTCAAGCATGTGCTCAAAATACTGAGACTACACTCAAATATATTTATATACTGTACATATTATGAAAGTAAAATACAAAAATCTGTTCTAAGGCACATAATGCTAGTAATTAAGCTATCTTAACTATTGGTAGCACATTAGCTCTGTAATGTATTTTACTTGGATGGTGGGTATCTTAGATTTTCTGTGGATAAAAGTCTTTAAGTTAGAAAAATGGATACTAAAAAAAAATATCTGCCAAGATGTAGCATTTTGTAAAGTCACATTAAACTTAGCACTAGCTCTCATTGTTGCATAGCCACATTAGGTATATCCTCACAACTACAGATATCGTTGCATAGCCACAGTTGTTATTCTTACATTCAGAGATATCTTTGCATAACCACAGGTGCTATCCTTAAGTCCTCGCTCTTTAGTTTTGCAGTGGTTTCGAAAATGTTTTTTTTTAATGCGAATTAATACATATCTAAAAATTCATCTTACAGTTTAAACACTTATGTATCAGCGTTTGTAGCTGAATTTTTCTGTTACAATGCATCAAACTGATTTTTAGATTTTCGCCCGTGAAATATTACATATTTTGTTGTCAAAATAAGCCAAAATGAAGCAAAATAATTTTTTGCTAGCAAACGGTACATTATTTTGAAAACATTCTCCCAAAATTGTTCATACTATGACTGTTCACAGTCTCAAATTTTTTCAAAGCATTATTTTGGTTAAATATTAGAGTTATTTGCAATTGTTTGAAATAAACAATGGATCATGGCCTTAACACTACAGACATTGAATAGCCACAGTTATCCCTACAACCACTGCCGACTACATTGTTGCGAACTGTTGCTATCCCCACTGTTACAAATGTCACTTTTCAGTAGCAGTAATAATTATCCTCACAGTCACTGACTGCATTGTGTATTAGGTTCTAGCCTTAAAACTACTGTACCAACATCATTGTTGCAGAGCAACAATTGTTATTCCTACAGCCACCTATGTTATTGTTGCATAGCCACAATTTTTACCCCTCAACCGACACCATTGTTGCATATGTATACTTGTTGTTCTCACACACACGGCCTAAGAAATAAGATCAAAACGCTCGTCTATCTACTAATGTTCCCAAGTTGTTACCCTTATTGACTTCTTTAGTTCACCAAGTACCCGAAATCGCTGCAACCAAAGTAGTTCCGTTTCATTATTTCATTAGGAAATTGCATTAAGGTAGTGTGTCTTTTAATTATGCATCTTTGGAGTAGTTATAAATATTGTGGCATCTTTACTGATTTGTGCATTTTAGATTATTTAGAAACTAAACAACTACGTTGTATTGATAAAAAAAAATTAAAATTTATTATCGTATGTTACATATGTGGTTGTTGGTTACAAAATGTTTTACTGCAATGATTGAGTTCAGCAGGTTAACTTGTACTATCATTGCCGTGGTGTGTACTTAGTTTAAAAATGCAGAAATCATATTTTCAACAACAAAATACATACATTTTTTTTCAACAGGAATATCGTTATAATAATTTTTTTTTGTAAAATAATTTAACTTCATCAGTAATCACAATGTGTGTTGTGTAGGTTTTTTGGAGTAGGCCAAAATGTTTTAAAAATATGCTTGTATTGTTTGAAATGCTTAACTTTAAATTGCCATTTGTTTTCCATGTAGCACAAAAATAAATATTGAGTATTAAAAATGTTCTCCTTATTTAAAGTATCACTTCATATTTATTTTTACACTCTTTCTATATGTATGTTTACATTAAAAAGTATCAACCAGCAAGTAATTGTAAAAAATGACAAAATAATAAGAAAAGAGGAAAAACATATTACAGTGAACCCTCGCTCTAACGACACTGCACATTGCCAGATAATTATGTCGTTAGATCGCCAATGTCTTTAGTCCCGAGGTAATTAATTGTGACATCCCCAACATTTTTTTTTAAATTTTAAAGTGATTCTTACCCCTTACAGTTAGCATAGAGCAGTTACAGACTTAAAATAAATACTTTTTCTTGAAATTATATTTTAGTATAACGAAAAGGTCTTTTAGAAATAAAATGGTGCTCCATATTTCCCCTTGTGCTGTGACGCCTGTGCGCTCGGTCTGGTTGTGTAGGATGGGGGAGGGGAGAGCGGCCGGCTGGCTTTGGTTTGTCTCCCTCTTAACTTGCGGTGATTCATCCTGCTTGCCTGACGTGAAGCTCACGCAGACAACAGAACGACTCTTATTATTTATGTGAAAGTATGCTGCAATAATTTAAAACCTTTCAGTAAATCCATTGAGTCTATTTTTTATAATCACGCATGGACTGTTACAACTTGTTGCCATTATATTATTTTAAGCGATACCAATAAAAATGCTGATAAAAAATAAAGACTTTAACCTATTAGAAACACGAATTTGGAGCTGCTCAAAAGGGCTAAAAACTGACTTTTCAAGGTGCTGTCACTAAAATGACTGAATTGCTTGTCGTTTGAAGTCTTAGGCCTATAGGAAAAATCGTAAAACTATGCACAACGCACCAGTTTAATGCTCTGCAATGCGAATAGAGGCAATGTAGCCATATGCCTACCGTGCCGAGTGATCAATAACACAGCGGAAGAAGGTCAAGACGAGCTGAATGTGCACAACCTAATGTGAAGCAAGAGAAAAAAGATGAGGTAACGCAAGATTTTTTTTTGCCTCTTTTACTGACATAGTGACATGCTGGTCCTTTTTTTTGTTGGTCATGCTGTAACGAAAAAAAAAAAAAATGTCGTCTCTTCATTCCCCAAACCCCAGGGCTATCGCCAGACACGGAAACAAAGATGATGGCTGGAAGAGGGTGGGAAAGAAAAGGCGAACATGTGGCACTGCTTTGCGGCCAGACAGGCAGCTAGTTGTCAGGTTACTTCTCACAGTCTGCGCCGGCAGTTGAAGCGCACACAACCACAATCTGGTTTGCTGGCGGGGGCGGGGGGTGAATGGCTATTGGCTGGCGTGGACAGACAGGAGGGATGTTACCTATTTTTAGCTGTGTGTTTTGAACAATACAGTACTGTTGCTATGCACACGTCAGGTGGCTGACTGCGTGGCACAGATGAGACATGTAGGAGTAAGGAGAAGAAAGTGCAGAGAGGAGGGCGTGTGGAAAAATGTGAGATAAGCGTGAAGGGTGGATGGTGCATGGAGTTTGTTTCACAGCTGCATATCACTTATTTATTATAACTGCCTTATGTTATTGTTAAATGCACGCAAATTTATTTTTAAATAATATTTTACTGTGATCTATTGCACTTTGCTTAGCTTTGATCGTGTCGTTAGATCCGATGTTGTTAGATCGGGGGTGTACTGTATGTTAAGAAGTAAATAAAATACCCTTTATAAAACCCCTAACCCACCTCGTGGTATTTACGAAGAATATATTCTCACAAATATACTCTTAAAGTAGTTCGTGAGATTTTAACATAGCATATTTTTCAGCCCTGATCACAGAAAATTTTACAGCCAAAATAAGGCACTGTTATAAAAACTATTCATACATCATTAGTGTAACTATTTGAGGAGAATTAAAACACTCAATTATCATTCTTCTATAAAATAAAATGCAAGTTAGATTCCAATAATGATTGTGTAGCAGATTTAAAGAATGCAAGCTAAATTTAAATTTTATTAGTTTTTCACAATATGTGAAAGCTCAGAGCACAAGATATTCTTTTAAAATGCATAGTCATGTGGCCAAAAGAGAATGCTGATGCTGTATTTGTAAGCACCTGTTTACGGAGAAATGTCACTTCAGTAATAAAATGTTTTCTTTATTGTCATTACGTTTAGGAATGTTTTTAGACCACATACATTGGTTCAGTTTTTTGGTATTCCATTACAGTGTTAAGTGTTTTGCAATGATTGTAGCTCCCGGTCATTAACCAGGATGTTTGGGATACAATTAATGAATACAAGTAAACTTAAAACTTAAAAATTTTTCCTTAGAAATCGTCATAAATTTTCATCAAATGAAATAAAAAATCTGGAATGTGATAGAATATCACACTTTTAATTTTTAATTCGTACAATGTCTGCTAAGTTTCTAAGTTGTAATATGCATTTTGTTGACTTATTTTAAATTTTATTATTTTTGGTCAATGTGTTTGAGTGAGTCTCAGTTTGTGTATTGTGTGTGATCTTAAAATGCAATGTGTGTGTGTTTTGTAGTTGCCGTGAAATTTCTATATTGTGAAGCTGTTCTTTCCTCCTTCACATTTCATTGTGTGCTAATAAAATTCGTTGCCATGTGGCTATCTCGTACATTTCTACAGTAATAAAAAATACGCAATTAAATTATAGGTGCAGCTTTAGTGTATGTCCATTCATCTTCTTGTGTTCTGTGCTACTTGTAGAGCTAAACTTAGTTTTGTGTCTCAATGCTTTGTCTTTTGTACTGTGTGTTGTAGCACTCTCTCACAACTTGTTTTTAGTTTTTTCTTTCTGTATTCTTTAGTGCAGATATATGAAAACTATTTGTGTAAGCTTCCATGGTTGCAGATTTGTCTGTCATCGAATGTTGGGTATTATCAGATAATTAGCTTTACAATGTTTACAAAAAAATGGGCTGTAATGCCTTTCGGTCTTTTGGTTTGTAAAAAGTTTTAGTTGCTACTAAAAATATGAAATTTGACTTTTAGGTTGTAACATTAAAAATATTTACAAATGGAGGAAACAAATATTTATAAACTGAGGCATACAGTATTATGTTTTTCATCTACAGTGAAACCTTATATTTACGTTACTGTTATTTACATTTTACGAGCGAGTTGCACTTTTTCTTCAGGTCTCGTTATGTGCAATGTTAAATGTTCCAGCATATCACATAATCAAAATTTTATTTTTCCCGCTGTTTACGGTTGTCGCCCACATTTTTGCCGTCCAAAGACAATGAAAACAAGAGATTTCAGAGTCATAAATGACTAAGAAAGGACATCTAAACTGGTTTGGAAATAGAACAAAGAAGAAACGGCACAACGAGGTTAGTGATCATGTGCAAAGCCATAGGATAGTGACGGTGATCGCGAGTAATGCTTGTGCTCACGGCACAATAAATTTAAGATAGCGGCAAGAAAATTGCTGCAGCTTGCGCTATCGATTGTCTCGGAACACTATTGATCGCTGTAATCATGTTGGCAACATTAATCTCTCTACGCAAGTTTGTCTGTCTTTGTAAGCGCAAATAATGGTAACTTTGACCTAAAATTTTCAAAATGTTTTTGAAAATGTTTTATTATAAACATATTTTTTAAAACCATTTCCATTTTAGTGCAGCGTGTTCTAGATGGTTCTAAAACTGTAATGCAATTGTTAAAAAAAAAAAAAGCTGACATTTTCGATAAAACAAAAATTGATTCTGTAATAATGGAGAAGTGTGACGAGTTCGTGGAAACATGTGTTGATCTGAATAAAGAACTTTACTTTTCCATTCAAATGTGTACTGTTTTTGTCTAAATTCGTGATAGCATTTGCAAGAAATGGTAAAATGCTGAACAGTATTAATCAAACTATAAAAAAAAGAAAATCAGATCTAACATTTTAAGATGTTCCCTTCGTATGTGCATGTGCCATAAATCTTCCCATAACAGTTTATTCAATTCCGATATTGGTAACTTGCACTGTACCAAATTTTGTGTGACAAAATATGATAAATGCATTGCTTGCATGAATACATTCATTACTGTTTTAGTTTTAGAGAGTTTTTCAAACAATATGAAAACAAAAATACTCAATAAGGTAAGCTGAATGGGTTTTTTGAGATTTCACTTAATTCACACTTTCCTGCTATTTACTCTTCTTCACCATGTGCCCCTGAAAACTGTAAATAAGGGGTTTCACGGTACTGTTTTTATTTTTCACTGGCTTTTGTCAGGTAACAGTATGAGCATGTGGTTTTAGGAAAGTTGAAGATGTGCACACGTACTTGCTACGAACGTATTTATAAATTTTGCAAATATGATGGTGACATACATTACTGAACTATTAAGTTTTTAAACATATTAAAAATGTTTTTGCTATAGTAGTTTAATGAGTTCAGTAAATATTATTATTTATGTGCAGGTAATTACTGATATTGTACTAGTTACAGTTTTGTGGTTTCTGGTGCTGTGACAAGTTTTTTCAGTGATGTCAAGTTGCAAGTGTTTATCCCTATAAATTTACTTTCCTTTGGTACATATTAGTAGTGTTTCACTGTTATGGATTTTTTGAACCCGGTACCGTAGCAATTATTTATAGATATGCACTCCAATGTCGGAATGTTGGAACAATAGTGTGCCTGACTTAGTCTTCTAGGTCCTCTTTCTTGCTCTTACTCTCGATGAACACTACCAACTTCCCCCACAGAGCATCGACGAACACTACCAACTTCCCCCACAGAGCACCCGGCCAGTTTATCTTGGTCACTCCATACCATTGAAGGCAGAATATTCTGGACTCTAAAGAAGGCGTGTAGGTCTTCCTTACCATGTTCGAGGAATGTGGGTAAACTTATGACCTTGCTTGGGGTTATTTAGTGTAAGGTACTTGACACACCCTATTTAAATTTTCCAAATTAGTTTGTTGTGCGGAATTGTGGCTTCGTGTTGGCATAAGTGTAACGTAACCATAATCTTAACTTCTGTAACTTTGAAATACGTTTATACGTGGTTTTTTGGCGTCGGCATAGGCGTAATGGGATCCCGAGATGCTGCGTGGGGCACTAGCTATAATGGAAGGGTGTAGGTTGGATGTCGCCCGGTGCTTGGGGAACCTGACTTGCCGAGTGTAGTGCATCGAGATCACCGGGTATTAGAATTAAGGAAGGACATGCAAGTAGTATCTAAGTTGCAGAACCGGGACTTAACACCTCAATGTTGGTGTAGACCAAGGCAGGAGCACAGCAGAACACTTTCAGTTAAGCGAGACGTAATTTCCACAATAACTTATGTGTTGAACCTGTAAATTTACGAGCGGTGGGCTGAACCATAAATACGAGTAATTTCTGTTAACAATTTGAGTGTAATGTGTGACAGTCGAGAGCATTCAGGGCTAAGGAAAGTGTAATCGTGTATGTGGAATCATTTTTTATTGTTTTCATTGAAGTGGGGAAGCCATCTTGTAACTTTTCCTTCTTGTTAGTTGCCCAGAGATATGTACAGTCTCAAGAATCACCGAGCGCGATGAAGTTGTGTAAGTAGAGACTGGGATAATGTGATTTCTCAGATGGAACAATCATTTCAATGAGTTTAGGAATGCTCTCGGTACGTAGGGTTCTAAGCTATGGAGATCGTGCTGTAGTGCGCCATCTCTGGGCACTTCCGGAGAGAAGTGAGGAGGATGCTGGGAGTCCAGCATCCCTGATGTTTTCTTCTTGCTAGCTGGATGTGGAAGGGATCGGATGTGTGCGGGGAGAGCTCCCGTGGGCGAACGTGCCATGGAGATCCTTTACATCGGGGCTATACCATTCTTTTTTGGGGCTATACCATTCTTTTTTGGTAGGATGAACCATCAGGCTATGCAAATAATAATAGTGATCCATGTTTAGCTATTTATTTTTGCAGTATAAGTTGGATGTAAGCCCGAGGTGAGAGCCCACCGCGTGTGTTTTACAGAGATCTGTAACTGTGTTGTTGAGGTCGAAGCTGTGAATTCAATAAACATTATGCGACCGAATGGTACCTTTATCATTTATTGGTAATAACGATCTCTGGGTACACCTAACGAGGTAAATATTTAGTGGTTTTTTGCTCTTCTCTTCTCGGATCCGCGATGCTGAGGTAAGAACTTGCGACTCTACCACTGAAACTACAGTAAGCTGAGGGCATGTTAAATCTAATAACATTCTACGGGCAAATTACCGAGGGCGCGTATGTGGAAGCACGTGGTCGGCGTGGACGCAATGAACTGCTGTATGTGTATGAAGGGGAGAAGTACCACCACATTAGTTTGGCGGTGACTTGTAAAAGGTTGGTTGCCTGTTTTTTCTGTCACAGTTGTGGTTGTGTACTACCTGCTAGTGGTGTGGTTTGCTGCCTTTTGGCAAATCCTTGCAAAGTGTTGTGCTGGGTGTATGCAACCGGTAGAACGATCTGCAGTGTTTGTAGTGATTGACTTAGGTCGTGGTTCGTCATGACATATTGTGCGAGAGTAGTCCGGTTATATGCGGTTAGTAACTGCTGACATATGGCAAGTGCATAGCTGGCCACTCATCAGCATTGTCTATTACACTTCACACATGTGCTACAGCAGCTCTGATGCTAATGCACTTGTTGCTGACACATAGCTGCTGGTTATTTGTGACTGGTCACTATCTCGCTTGCTGGGTTTTGCATTGTTCGCAATTGCATGTCCAATTCACTGTTGACAGCCACTGACGTACATGTGTACAGGCTGTGTGGATCCTGCTGCAACAGTTGTTACTAATGATTTTCTCTGAAGTTGAGCCTGTGCATGTGGCTCTTGCGCAATGCCATGTAGCCCCTGTGGTGTTAATGGCGAGTAGGCTTGGTGAGTGAGTGAATAGATTTTGGTCAGCGCTTAACATCGAGGTCTTAAGCGCGGGTGAGGGGTAGTATAATGCGAGTATGGAGCAGTGCAGGAATGAATGGGCGCGGGAAACGGGATATTGCAGAGAAAACCCGCCAACCAGCGGCATTGTCCGGCACAATTCCCACATGCGAAATTCTGGGGACCTACCCCGCCAGGAATCGAACCTGAGTATGGAGCAGTGCAGGAATGAATGGGCGCGGGAAACGGGAGATTGCAGAGATAACCCGCCAACCAGCGGCATTGTCCGGCACAATTCCCACATGCGAAATTCTGGGGACCTACCCCGCCAGGAATCGAACCTAGATCGCCTTGGTGGGACACGAGAGGTCTGACCCCTCGGCCACCGTGACCTCCTAATTGGCTTGGTGTTGCCCTAGTGTGTGGGAGGCACATGCACAGGGCAAGCATTTGATTGTATTACGAGGTTGGTTCTGTTTATTTGAGTGTGTAGCACAGTGAGCAGAAGCGCCCCACGAATGTTCTGCTTAGTCGAATGCCATCGTCTGATGCAGTTGTGTGTGGCATGGGTACACAGAGACAGTAAGCATCACACATGCACCAGGCAAGCAATTTTTTTTTTATTTTTGCAGCCGCCTGATCTCTTGCTCTTATCACGTCGACACACATCCGAGTCTGAAAATTGTGTAACTGCAAATTTATTTAAGTTGCATCTTACATAACTTGGTACGTACCTGTCTAAAAATTGTGTAACTGCAAATTTATTTAAGTTGCATCTTACATAACTTGGTACGTACCTGTAATATGAATGTGAACACAATACAATTTCCAAAACAAACTATAATTTGCTTGACTTGAAGTACCTTGCTTTTAAAAATATGTGGTTTCTCTTACATTTTGTGTACAAACTATGTAACTGATCACATAAAGAACAATAACTGGTGTAACTAAAAATATGAGTGCGGATTGATATGTAATTATTCACATTCACTGGAAACACTGCACAATTATACTCAAACCCTACTCGTACATCATCCGGTTCATATATGCTTCACTTGTAAGGAAACTTTATTGGGACCAGTAATAAATGAAAAAAATATTAATGAAAAAAATGGGGGAGGGGGTCTCATGAAAATCTACTAAATTCCATTCTCAAGTATAGAGAAACTAAAAACAGGGGTTTACGGAAAATACTTTCGTTCATAGTGTTACGTGGTAAAATTACTACAAACGGGGCAGAAATTGTTCAGTATTTAACATCAACTGCACACTGTATGTGACTAAGTTCATTGAGTAACACTGGCTGTTCCATGATGCAGCATCTGCTGGTGCACTTTTTTTGTTAGCTGTCTGCCAAGATATGCATGCACAGAATGGCACATTGTGCACCCTGCCTATTACAACAGCAGTACACAGATTTTGGAAGGGTTGAGAACATCTGGAATTAGCTGATATTTCAGAGGGTGGGCGGAGTCTTGCAAAGCCTGTCAATAGATGGGACTGCTGCTACTAGAGTCCCTGGCATTCATTTGTGAAATTTAAAAAATTTTCAGAGAAAAATAATTTTTTAGTACGTTAGTAATTTTTTTTCATCCATGTATGAATATCCAAACGTTGCTCAAACACATCCTTTGAACATATCCAAGCAATTACCTTCATTGGTTCTAGGGGTGTGCGAATACAATTTTTTTCGTATATTTTTTGAATAGTGTTTCTTTAAATTAGGTATACATTTGCCAGTTCATAATCTTGTATTTACAAGGAGATTTATAGAAATCCACTTTGCTTTATTAATAAAAGCATAAAAATTTAGCAGTTTATACTGGATAACCTTGTAACGTTGTATCTGTTCTTACAGCAATATACTTATTTTTCATATAAATTTTCTTCCTTTATTGAATTTGTGAGGAATCACAAAATTGTTTTTGTAAAAAAGTGCTTACTACAAATGGCGCAGCTTATGTAGGTCACTTATCTCCTACATGTTTAAAAAAAAAGTGTTTTCTCCAATATTTTTAGAAGAATCTTGCTACAGAAATTTGGAAGCTATACTAATATGTAGTAAATTATTACAATACTATGAAAAATTAGATCTTGGTGTGCAGGAAACAAAGTAATGCTAATGTTTACAGTTAGTTCAACTTCCTATGTGTTTCACATTTGGAAACATTTGTAGAATAGTTTTATAGAAATTTTGAAAATTTCCAAATGGCTAATTTTATTAGCAAATAAACGTATCTGTAATAAAAAAAAGTTTGCCTATAGGACATTCTTATTACCATTTAATTCATGGTCTTGATTACTTACTAAATGTTTACAAGGTCACAATATTAACGGTGCATAAAGTTTTAGAATGAACCGTCGTAATTAAGGGGAACCATAAGTGTCAGTCGTAAAATTTATTGGGATTTTAGTGTATGTGGTCTCGTGTAACAAGTGGGTTGCTTCATTGATAGTGGTGACGAAATAGATGCCAAGGCGAGGTTCTGAGACATTGCAGTTAGGTCATATGACAAGGGCTCTGATGCCTGGTGTCAAGTAGGCCATGTGGATAAGTAAGTACAAAATATCGATAATTTTTTTTGTTTTTATTTTATTTGCTAGTTTTGTCCTATTTGCAAACGAAAGTTTGCTCTCACATAAATTTAGACCACACTTTTTTTTTATGATTGAGCAGTTAGGCCTGGTATGACCCGGTAGGAGGTACTGTTCTAAATTCTTTGCACAGTTCACATAGTTAGCTCAAACAATCATCACCGTGTAGCATTAGTAAAATCATAGAAGTCTTGCTATAACATTTTATTTCACAAGGTCATTTTAATAGAATGTTGTTAGTAATTATGTGACTTGTGTGTAGGGTATAATAATTGGGACCATCGTGTAACAAAGAAGTTTTGTAGTGCAGCAGAGTTTTGATGTGGGTGGCAGGTTTTTTGATAACCAGGGTTGTGTGTGCAGCAACAAGAACAGGACCCTACCAACCTCTACATTGCCAACTTGCCTCTCAACTTTAAAGAGACTGACCTGGACCAACTGCTGAACAAGTATGGGCAAGTGGTATCCACTAGGGTGCTGCGAGACACCAGCGGCCAGAGTAAAGGTGTCGGTTTTGCAAGGTAAATTGCAGCCGCTAGAAGTGTCTGTCCTGTATTTAGCTCGCCATGCCATGAACTTTGCCTTGACTTTCAAAATGTTTTTGAATCATCAGGAATGCAATTGGAGAATTTATAATTTGTTTCTTTTTGGCGCATGTTGCTGGTGAAGTGTTGCTGGTGCAGTAATGGTACTAATAATACAACACTTATAAATTTTGCCTTCTAATTTTTTATGTATTTTACTATTTAATATTAATTTTCAGATATTTATTGTTATCCAGATTTTTTTTGTTTTTGAGAGTAAATTTATAAATTTGCAGTACATAAGTGTGCAATGCACAGATTTTGAATTTTATTACAGTTCAAATATTCAGTCAACTTACAACATCAAAGCTGATTAAGTAATTGAAGAATTCAGCTAATTCACAATGATACTGTACTTTTAAATCCTTACTTCTTTAGATAAAGATTTTCATGCCATAACTTTGTGTAGAAAGTTTTTGGAGTTTGCAGCTCATAACTAATGTATATGTAAGCCAGTCTGTGAAAGTTGCATTAAACATTAAAAAATTTAATTTAACTTTCTAAGAGTAGGGGATAGTTAAGATTTATGCAAATAATACAGGTTAGTTATAGTTAATTGGAAATTTTGCAGATAATCAGAATTTTTACAGATAATCGTAGTGGTTGTATGTGGATTCTGCAGTTAGTCTGCCAAGTGGATAATCTACCCACAGATATTTAATAAGAGTTAACTATTTTGTAATTAACAGAGAACAGTATTGCATGAATGATGAATGTATTGAACATGAACTTATATGCAGCAAATTCTGTCTTCGGCAGTTCCTTGCTCCTATGTTGTACATTGTACATAATGTCGTGGGACCCAGCTGTGCTGCTGCATAGTTGTACTTTTGACCCACTGTACTGCATGTTGCTTAGGAAAGGAGGCGGAACCACCCTACAATCACAACTCATTTACTAAATAAGTATAAATCTTCCACCTGAGGATAGGTATTAGTTCTGCCTATCAAAACCTTTTATTCACTTGAAAACACCAGGGGTATTTATACTACGCTACTGGGCCATTAGCCTAGAGCTGTCGCCGTTGTAAGGTGGATGGGCACCTCACCTCTACTACTTTAGTGAATAATTACATGTTTCAAGGTTACCACATGTTGTGGTGTGCTAATAATAGAGTTAGCCTATTGTTAGTTTTAATTTTTCTTAAATTAGGGTGATAAATGTGAATTCAACAGTTTTGTTTTGAAACTGCATATGAATCTGTTCATTTAGTGCATTTCAGCATTTACTCTCCTTTCAGTACTATGTGGTCAGAAGTTGCCTCTGTAAGAGTTTGTTGTGAAGTCTAGATTGTTGATTATTCTTTTATTATAAGAACACTGTTATTTTTTA
>PNEQ01019964.1:0-16253 GCA_003012365.1 Medauroidea extradentata
CTGTAATGTAGTGTGGTAATGTTGTTTCAGGAGCGTAGGACGCCAAGCTTGAGTGGCGATGACTACGGCAGCGATGTGATTGTATCCATGGAGCCGCTGTAATGTAGTGTGGTAATGTTGTTTCAGGAGCGTAGGACGCCAAGCTTGAGTGGCGATGACTACGGCAGCGATGTCAGTGTACCCATGGAGCCGCTGGGTGGTGGCGCGCGCCTGGAGAACGGTGTGATAGGAGGCGGCGGTGGCGACAAGGGGCGGTTAGGTCCATCCCCAGGTAGCGGCGTGGACCGCATCACATACACATGGCACGACATGAACGTGTTCACAGAGGGCGGCCAGCCACACAGACGTCACCGCATATTCTCTGGAGTCTCCAGGCACGAGTCTAGACACATGAAGCACATCATCAAGGGAGGTGAGTAAGTTGCCGCCTTCTAGCTCTCACTCACTTCTCTTCACTCCAACAATATAAGCTTGTACCAATCTAGTCATTTTTTTTTTTTTAGTTTGATATTTAAAAATTAATTTTGCTGCTAATAACGAAACTAATTCGTCGTTCTTATTTTGTTACCAGGAAATGTGATATTTTTTCAGCCACAATAATATTTTTTTGGGTGCACATAGAGTTTCGTTCCTAATCATTAGAAAAATATATAGGAACTAATATCGAACGTAGAACTTACACACAGATTAAATGTATGATACAATCACACTCGTGTAAGTATAAATAAGTATGTCTCGTTACGGTTAATTCTACAACAGTATAGGAAGAAAACGTATTTCTTATGGAAGAGTTTGCCAAGGAAACAATATTCTGCCGCCAGATGCACTGGCGCCTGTAACAGGGCTACGGACTTTGCTAAAGTCGATACCGATGATTTACGAATGTGACGTCATTAAGGTTGATTATTGAAGAAAAAAATTACATTGCGTTACATTTATATAGTGAACTGAACTATATGTTCCTGCACCCAGAAAGTAATTTTAGCTAACTGCTAGAATGCTATCAATCAAAATCTGATTATCGTCGAGAATTTTGTTGATGTGACTATGATACCAAATATCAGCACCATAATGACAATGAGCAGCCCGAACATTCTAGTGCCAAGCGTCTTTGGCACAACTGAACAAGAACCTTTTTCTTTTCAAACATCTATCATTTAGTAGATATACATTATTGTCTTAACGTTAGCCTTTAACACTGCACATTTCTAACTAAACAAATTATCTAAAGTGCTACATTCCACCTGTTCCCGTGACTTTACTTGACGTAAACGACCAACGTAAATATGAAAGAAATTTAGTGTATGGTGACTTACTGCGGTGACTGAGAGTATATTCTTCTTTACTTAAATCTCGTTTACTTGCATATAACGATAAAGAGATGTCAGTTATTGTCGATCTTCTTCTCTTCTTCAGTAGAATAAAGTGAAACGATTCTTTCAAATTACATGAAACAAAATACGCTAATGCTATATGTTTATCCAGTCCAATGGTAGTTTGACAAGGAAAAAAATATAGAAGCACTTTTATTATTTTTATTTCGGTGGGCTAATTCCAAATTTTAGTTTTGTCACCTTCTAAATGTGATGTTTATTTGAAAAAAAATGTGGATTTATAACGAAAAACATATTGAATTCACAACAATTTGTTTCTTTTCTAAAATGTTTTCTTTTGAAACAAATGGTTTATATGTTAAAGCACGTGGACACTCAGTGTTTATGCGAGGTGTTTACTAAGCCAAGAACGTTAGTAAATATACCCATAATGGTTCGTAATACAGCTCTGCCGAAGACGCTTGGCTCCAGAATGTTCGAGCTGCTCATTATCCTTATAGTGTTGCTATTTGGTATCATGGATTCAATCATACCTGTATTGAAAGAAGGCTACTTAAAGTGCAGAGAGATGCCATTCTGGTGGTAACCAGAGCTTATAGAACAACATAAACCGATGCTCTACAGGTGCTGGCCGGCATCATACCAGTAAATTTACTGATTAAAGAAAGAGGAAGACTCACCACAGCAGCAAGGAACAGGAAACCTACGCTGCAAGAGAAACTTCAGGAAAGAGAAATCACTCTGAACGCATGGCAAGAGAGATGGGACAACACCGAAAATGGACGATGGATGTATGAACTTATACCAAACATCAGAAATCGAATGGCAAGGCATTTTATAACAACAACATATTATAGTTCTCAACTGGCTACTGGTCATTGTAGTTTCAAGGCAAAACTTACAGACGTCACCACTCTGCCAAGTCTGTGATGTTGACGGTACCATTGAACACGTTATTAATAATTGTCAAAACATTCAAGATAGTAAAGATTGGCTTGGAGATAGGATTGAGAGTGAGGGACTTCAATTAAATTTGGGAAATATCATGCATGAAGAATGAGACCATAAGATATGGAACAAGTTCGCCAAAAAAATCGGCGAAAGGCTCGAAGAATTTTATAAGTGGTATGCCTTGCATAATGAAGACTAAAAATTTATCCGATGACTCTTAAGGAACTTCTCAGGTAAATTCTACAGAGGTAACCAAAGTCAAATACATATTCATAATGGTCAGAAGGACAGGTTTTATGAGAAAACAGGCAGGAAGCCTAGTTAATTAAATTTGGCGGAAGAAGGAATAGGCAAGGTGAAGAGAGAAGTAAAAGTATGTCGTCTGCTGTATTACTTTTGCAAGTAATGGTGCAGGCAGGCTGATGGAAGGAGCGCTTGCCTTCACACATAAAACCTGCTCATTGTCCTGATATTGTTAACAATCTTCGACAAGAATGGTGCTTCAGAATTAATTGTTATATTTTTGAACATGCATGTAGTACCTTACGAAAAATAACTAGTGTTTTAGCAGAAGTACAGTGGCCTTGTGGTTATTGCTGTCCACATCATTTTCTGCATTATCGCAGGCTCCTTCTCAGGTATTTCATGGTTTAGAACATAATTTCTCGGCTCTTCTACATGAACAATTACCTTCGCTGACATTTATGCATTTGCAGGAAATCAGCTGCACGAGTTTTTTGGATGCAGAATGTGGGGATATGTATCAGGCCATTTTTATTTGATTATTATTTAACTGTTCACCCTAATAGTTCTGTTTCTGTTTTTTCTGCATCATGTCAAATCTTTATTTGATGAAACATTGGGTAATGCCGTCGTGCTGCAGTTTCAGTAGGGAAGGGAAGTGTGGCAATACTATATGTCATCTTATAGGCAAATCTTACATGCTGCCTGTATCTCAACATATTCAGTCATGAAGTACTTATTCGACCTGTACAAAGCAAGAATACATGGTTCACCTGCATTGATAATTGTGCCTGGATCAATTGCGAGGACACATAAACACCTGCATCGTTGGTGTGAGTTCAAGGCTTTTCTTGAGACTTTATATAAGATTCACTTTACACTGATTGTAACTAGCCGACATAACAAAACCGCTCATGATGGCATGTGAAAATAGCATTTGATCAGCAAAAGTTTCACTAATTGCACGTGATGGATGATACCAATTTGGAGGTATTGGCTTCAAAGAGTATATGTTAAAAGAAGTAGACAGTCTTACCATGATGACAAGAAGGTCACTATACTTTCCCACAACTGTCATTCTTGTCATAATGAGATGACAAGCTATTGGCCGTGACTATTATCAGCCTAGCTATGTCAAGCTGTGCTTGTCTGCAGAGAATGATGGCTTCATCAGCAAGGAAATATGTTTGCTTTTGTTCCTTGAACTGGCAAGGAATTTGTCCTTAGATACCGTGGGCACCATTGTGTCGATGAACATTGACTTGACCTCCTCAAGCGCTCCACATTTTTAATACTTTTCCCAGAATCAGGACAGCCAAAAAAATATTAGTTTTCCTTATGAGCATGCTTGGCACATTTACATTACTCGCCGCCAGGTGTGCTGGTAGCTGGCTGGATCATGTATTGCTCTTATGGAGATGTTCTGGAAACGAAATTAGGAGCAAAAATAATTAGTGCATATGTAAGCAGAATACCTCCATGAGGACAAGACATGAAATATCAATGTCCTTTTGCATCCGCTTACGAAATATTTTTTAAAAGACATAATTTGTAGTAGTGGTAGTTTACTTAATTTCAAGACACTTTAATTTAAAAGTGCCTAGATTTATAGTTAAAACAAAAATCCAACACACATAACCATATTTATTTATTTATTCTATTTCTAAACTAAAAAAATAAAACATGATTTAGCACGTCAAAAATATAAATGACTATATAAAACATATAATATATTTTCCCCCTGTTTTGTGTCTTACTGACCTCATGATTGCACTGCAAGTCCCTCAGACGTTTAATATCAGACCTCCAGAAGTATATGAGCAATGCAGAGGAACATCTATTAATATCTTTGACAGATCTTACATTAAAACCGAAGAATGTTTAATTAGGTGTCATGAATTTGTGTCCTAGGACATAACCTCATTTTGGTTAAGTATAACTTTATAATTCACCATAATGTAAAGAATCGTTTAAACATCTTTAACTGAACTGCATTTGCTGACACATAATTTTCCTTTTATTATTGACAGAAGTAAAAGTGGCTAAGTTTTTTCTTGAGTCAAAATTTTCTTCATACTGTAGCATAGCGTGTTTTACAAGATTTTCACCTACTGTCACAGTTAAAAGAAATTTTAATTTCAGTTTCTGCACACATTTGTAAATGGCTACACAGCACAACGGACAGCGATTTCTGCAATGAGTTAGCGTTATAAACTGAACAGTTTTTATGGACGTAAGCTACTGCGAGCGAAATATGACCAGTTCCAGAAAAAAAACAGTATAATATAATAAAGGAAAAAACACTATTAGCTGTCGCCAATGATATATATGAAATTCCGTGAGGAAAATAGTCGTGTACAGAAAAAAAAATACACGCAAAAAATAATAAAACAACAAAGAAAGGTGTATGAAAATTGCGACAAAATGGACGAGGGCAGCTATGAAGCACAAATGACAAGAGACACGAATGAGTGTGAACAGAGACGACACAAGAAGGAAACACAGATGAAAGGTTGTAGGCTACTTTTGTCAACAACACAGTCAGTTTGCTGCAGTTCCTTAGTGTGTACGTGTTCCTGGGGATGGGACCAGATACTAGTTCCAGAACATTGCATCTGTCGTCGATAGCGGAATCCTGACATTATCAATTTGTTTTTTTTTCTTTGTTGTGTTGCCCGTGTTCACATAAATTCGTGTTTCTTGTAATTTGTGTTGTCTTCGTTTCGCACCACTTTATTTCATTGCCTTACGTTGACACCTGCAACTCGGCTTCGTGGGCAGTGATGGGATATTCAAACTCTCTGTGTCTTGCGGTTCTATTTGCAGATCACGTATGTGTGATCGCCTTGCGGTTCTGTGCAAACAGCACAGATGTGCTGTCTTGCAGTAACCTTGCTATGATTAGCACAGTTCAATGAAGAACGACTCTGCACAAATACACTCGGCCATCAACAATGAAGTAGAGCTGCATATATGCACGGACGGCACTGAATCATATTGGCTCAAAAATCTTTCCGCGAAAACTTCCAGTCCCTAGACATTTGATTACTATTTCCATGTCCTTCCTGGAAGCTGGTACACCTTCCCTAATTAGCATATCTAGCTTCTGATTGGTTGTCTACACTCTTAAAAATAGTTCGTAAATTTAGCACACATGCGTACAAAAGCGTTAAAAAATAAGGTATGTTAGAATTGTTTCCCAGACATCCATGATAACACTAATAAACTTATTTATGAAACAGTCAAATGTGTACCAAAGTTACCAGACTTGTACTGTAACAACTGAAAAGTGTACATATTTACAAGACGGAATTACGGAAACTATCCCGTACTGTGCTTAGGTTTTTTACAGTGTAGATAAGCTCCCGTATTTGGGATGCAAATGTTAAGGTGTGTTTTTATTGATATTAAGAGCTTTGTAGGTGTCTTGGATGTGATGAGAGATGAGAAGGGGCTGGGAAGGCTGTTGTTGGTCGAGGAGTAGAAATTAGACCCCTGTAAGTACAGTGCTGTTCAGAATAGATGAGCGCACTCGTGGAGCCCAAAACATTTCAAGGCCCATTCGGGTATGTTTGGCGTGTTCCGCAGGCGCCAATCACAGGTGTGAATCTAGGCGCACGCTGCAACTCGAGTAATAAAACTCCTTGGAGGAATAAACACACAACTCACACAGTTGAAAATGTCGTTTTTTTAGCTCATTTCGTTGAATTTATTTAACAGTAATTGCAGAACTGTAGATATTTTGTCGAACACAATAAACGAAGTATGTATACAGGACACTGTATTGTAACCTGCTGGTAATTGAACAAGCGAATTATTTCCTTCTCTTTTTAAAGATAATATATTGGTTACAGGTTCAAGAGCAGTGATACTGAAAGGAAACATGAGTTGTTCTTGGGTCCTGAGTATGCCTCGAAACGTAGCAAAAGTTTAAAAAATGTGGCATACCACTTAAACATCAAACAATTCTTTTTATTTTACTATATATTATCTACCATCATATTATATATTTATGTTATACAAATAAGTATATTTGTATTTAAAGTCTGCGCTTTTACATTACGATTGAAAAGTGAGATGTTTGAGAGTGGTATTAGAGGACAACCTCAAAAATGGAACCCTGACTAGGTCATTGTGGAAAGAATCTTTGCTACCTCCATATCAGCATATTTCCCATTAGAAATTATAAATGCTGGATTGTTAAAACTGTTAGATATTAAAAAAGACATACGGGATGAAAGTGTTTTATTAGATGTCATTCACAGTTTAATGTATAGTATCCAATTATAAGCATCCTTCTCTGACGTTACGTGGTGTAGTCAAAAATATTACTCTGCTTACTTTATTAGGACTAATTGGAGACCTAAAATACGCAATTTCAGTAAACTGTACTTTTCACTGCACAGTTGTTATATGCTGTAGCCTAAATGGTCTTTAAGTACTACGATAGGGGGTAACAATTTTTTTCCCTATTTCGCTTATGACAGAATCAGCGGAAGATAAAAAAAAACTTTTGCAGCTTATATTGGCCTCTTATAAATTCGTAACACTTTAGGTTTGTCTTCGTAATATGTTTCATGGTCGGTTTCTCTTGAATATTACTTTCGGTGCAACAAACCATCATGCCAGTGCTAAGGTTAATCCATGTTGTGTAGAATAACTATCAAAAATAATTTAATATAACATTCTGCTAGCAATTTTGAACGTAGACTATTTTCGCACATGCAAGCAGTGAACGTTCCTAAAAGCGACGGAGAAGTATTTTTTTTTCCTTATTATTGGCCCACGGCTATGCAGCTCCTCGGCCGAGAGTGCGTCTGAATTATTAGGTCACAGGTATCAACGTGACTTAATTAAGAAACTTTTCATGAGACCCTGATATAGAGACAATTATTTCAGATCATTAACACGAACACAAGTTCACACCCGGCCTGACCTGGGAAGACAAAGAAGTGAAATGAGTGAATGAACGCTAAACGTGTTATAAAAAAACGACGTAATGACACAACACAGAATGAGTAGATCGGATTGACGGACAATTGCGCACTTGAAATATTCGCCAGTGTTGGGCTTATCACTCCCTTGTACTCATGCCGCGTAAAACGCAAGACAGCTCTAATCAGGCAGAGCTCTTAATAGAGAACTGCGAACGATTGTTCCTTGACGTTGGTATTTTGAAATAGACGTTTAACAAAGGCAATCCATTATGGAACTTGAATACGTATTACATAAATTGTTTACACATCTGAAAAAAACTGCTATGTTGGATATTTATGTATCGAGTTGGTCTCTTTCTTTAGTTTCAATAATTTTTAAGAACATACTAACACTTAAATCACGTATGTAGCATAAAATATTGTTTTAAATTTATAATCTAACATATGAACATCAGGAGGGGACCACAGAAAGAGCTTCATGAGAGTTATTATTGCTTTTCTAAGAGAAATAAAAAATGGTAAAGGATTTGCAATTGTTAAACGAGTTACAGCAAATGCCATAACTGAAAATGTTAAACGATGAATAATTGAGCTGCAGCTTGTTTTAGAATCGGTTAAATAAATTTTAAGGTTGCAATTTGTGCAAGGAAAAGCAATCACAAATAATACTTATGTAACTTACATAAAGAAGTTAATATATTTTCAGAGTGATTTACACCACATGTTTCTTATATACATACTAAGATTACGAGGTATGAGAGCAAAGTATTTATTCCGTATTTGTTATCTAGCAAAACTGATTTGGTTTGTTTAGTTTCGTATTCGTGGACAACAGAATATTAATATGCTATAGTATATTAGTTTTACATGTTTATTCATTATAACAAAGTGATAGTATGTAGAAATTAATTAGGTAGTGAATTACCTCGTTTATGTCTTTGTTGTTAAATTTATATTTGAAACCAGAGATTATATTAAGTGTATTCGAAAAAAAATTTAAATAATATTCTTCTCATCGTCATTATAATGTTTATAACACCACCACCTAAATCGAATTTATTACTCCGTCAAAATAGCAAAACTGAATTGCTTTGTTGAATTTCGAATTCATGAACACTACCATATTAATACGCTACGATGCATTAGTTTTACATGTTTGTGTTTTATAACACTCTGATCGTATGTAGTTATTAATTACGCAATGAAATACCTTATTCATGTCTTATTGTTAAATTTATATTTCAAGCCAACATTTATAATAAGTCTATTCGTAAACAAATATGAAATTATATTCTTCCTAGCTTCATTATAATGTTTATAACACTGCCTGTGATAATGCCCTACCTAGGAAATAATTATAAATTCTGACTTCAATCGGGACTGAAAATACTGTTTAGACACACTGAATGCAAAGTTTAACACAAAATGTAATCAATATAATAGTTAAAGAAATAGTTTTCCTGTTTCAATGTTGGCCATTTGCACAGCAGCAGAAACTCTTCTTGGTCGTCAGTAATTCACCCTTCTCATTTAGGGCTACTGTTCACAAAATCATTCTGCTGGCTGTAACTACAGTCAGATTCCAGCATTGACCTTGAAGAAGACCCCAGTACTACAGCTGGCTTTTGGTTGCAGCACACTGCCCTCGAGTCAAATGTGACTGGCTTCGCTAGCTATCCTTAATAGCTGTATGAATGTTTGCAGACAAAACATAGTTAAATATTACCAAACAGTGATTCTTAAATAGTTTATCAAGCACTGCGACTTATACTTCATATTAATTCTTATATTACTGTAAGTAAAATGGGATTTAAAAATCGATATTGTATTATTTGTAATGCACAGTAATGTATAAATGTGAGGAAATATTAGGTAGTTTGATCGGAAGTACCTTTAAGTGTGCATGTTGAGTGAGTACAGTGTACAATACTGTTTGGGCAAAACAACCTGAGGTGAAATATTCAATAGGACATAATTCAGATTAATCACTGTAGTCCAAATTCTACATGCACATAAAAACACTATGAAATAAGTACTGCCTCTCTCTTTAAGGGTTTAAATATTTAGAAATTTATTTGAGCTGAAAAATTAAAAATGCTGACTTGGTTCAAATGAAAATTGAAAGAAGGAAATGAAAACGTAATTATTGCTGGAAGATTACTACCACATCCTTTACACATACAATTAGTAAAATACTGATCAAATTACTTCAAAATAATCATAAATTAAAATAGAAGTAAGCATAGAATCAGAATCGGTATCTTATGTTAAAAATTTAAGTAGTTCCGAAACGGGAACTCAAAGTTCATTCCATTTATAAACAAACTTGCTAAATAAAACTAGAAATTGTCCACGAATGTAGCTCATTTTCCTTAGAGCACTAGGTAAACAGATTATAAGAAAATCAAGTCTCGTGGTCTTGGTACTATCAAAATTAAATTTAGAGTAGAATACATATCCTGAAAAAGTTTCAGATAGTAAAAAACAAAGTTCAAGCATTAAATTTCAAAAGTTTCAGATGATGATAAAATATATATAGTGGGCAGGCTTGTGACGTAAAATAACTAGGCGGCGTCATACCACAGCGTTATCATCATTAATAGTGTTACCCATGCCGGTCACTTCAAAAGTTTTGTGCACTAAAATAAACTAATATCCCTGAGATTCGTAAATGCTCTTGCCCAAAATTTCATGTCTCGCCTCAACTTAACACTTCATCCTGGCCACACAAAAATTAAAAACAAAATTTAGACTGGCGCTCAAATATAAAATTTAATATATCGATTCAAAACACATAATTCCTGCATGGAAGCTGGGCCAAGATTCCTTTCTAACTCTCTAATCAATTAAAATTCGGCTATTTCTCAAGCCACATTGTTGTCAGCCTAAATAAACATCTGGGGCTGAGATTATACCAAAATCTTAACGCTAAAACTAAACATGGAAAAATAAAAAGTCGAAACAAAAAAAAAATAAAAAATAAGTTTTAGAATGCGAGAAAAAATGAATAAAACAACTTATCTAGTTAACCAGGTAGGAGCACACATTAACAAAACCACGGCCGTAGAAGAACAGGTCTGGACACTCGCCTGGAAATTTGACCCCCTTGTTGTTTGGCTGCTGTTCACAAGTTACCGGAAGTGCTATACATTTTTGGTGCTGTAATCCGGGCGGTCGAGCTAAAACTCCGCCCACTTCCCTTCCACTAAAATAAATAATTTATCAAAAAGTATATTTTATCACTTTATGAAATGCTCCCTTCGCTCACAATTTTAAATCATGGCTCCAGGAATCTTAATGTTAACAATAGAGAAAATTGGGCGGAGTTTGAGTCCGACAGCCCGGATTACAGCGCCAAAAAGTACAACAAGGGGGTCAAGCAAAATACATTGGTAGATAGGCGAGTGTCCAGACCTGTCTACGACCGTGAACTAAACTAAAGATCCAAAGAGAAATTAAGTACTTTAAAAACAAAGATTTCAAAGTCTGAAATTTAAACACAAATCAAAGATAAAAGAAAATAGAGAAAGTACAAATTACTAAGTTCAAATATTTCAATCATCAAAATATTAACTTTATGTAGCCAGATGCTGTAGAAATGCCCCTCCGGATGATAATTCAATATTTACCTTCTGAAAATATTGATTGTCAGCATATAAATTACCATAACCTTAACAATGAAAATAAGAACAAAATTACACGCGTTATTATCAGAAAACAATCAACAGTACCAATTTTTAAAAAATAAAGTTCATCTCTCATTCCCCTGAACAGAAAAATATCTTCGTAAAATCAATCAATCAAAAACCTGAAAAAAAAATATAACATAACTCTTCATTGAATTAAAATTCACAAATTAACATTCTTGACACAAAGTTCCAGATAGTAATAAATCTGCAAAGAAAATGACACGAATAAACGTTAATTATTTGAGTCAATATCTCTATCAAAAGTTGGCTACTGAAATAGAACCATGATGCAGTGCAGGGATGCGCGCACCAATCCAGCGCATCTCATCGGTTGTTGGGATGTGTACAGTAGAAAACCTTTGAGTTTCCTCGCGGCATCCTTCTTCATGTTGCCGTTCGTAGCATGCTCGGGCTAATACTCTGCAAACCGCTAATCGTTGTGTTGTCATAACAACACTATATTCAACGTCTGGAAGAACGTTCGAACTCTTGGTAAAATTTATATCTTCACTCACAAACCAAACACGTAATTTTATGCTGTTTAGGTACTGTAACCATCTCTTATAACACTTGTGAGTACTTTCTATTAACGTTTCATTGACTCGATATATTCGTAGCACACGCTTTTCAGTTATTTCCGTAAAATATTAGAACGATTATACCTTATGATGTGGCACAACTTATTCTTGAGCAAAGTACGACAGTATTCCTTGATTTATGCTTTTGCCTTGAAAGTTTATTTTTACTTCTCAACAATAGTACGTTTATCTGCTATTTCCACAAAAATGTTTACCGGAGTGGAAGTGCAGTGTGCCATTTAAATTCACTCAAGTCACGCATAGGCCTTTCCAAATATTTTCTGGATTAATTTATTTCAAAGAATAATTAAACTCTGGTTTTATCTTAAGTGGCATTCCGTCAATACTCATTCTCAAACTATACGTCTTATACTGGTTAATAATACTGATCATTCAAGTACTAAATCAATTCATGTATTAGTGGTCGTTCTTGGTTCAACAACTCGAAACATATGTAGCTTCAACCAAGCAACGCTTAATGGAAGATCTAGGAGAGCGTCTTGATCGAGACATTTCGCTAACAACTAGTCAAGAATTAGAAGAACCAACATTGACCCTGCTCAAGAATGACGACGATACAAGAAATAACACTTAACAACACAAAACAAAAATACGATATGAACATTTCATTAAAGAAAATATATACATGAAATATATGAACAAGCAATATCCAAAATATTAAAAAACATACAACACATAACTTGCGTGTGAGTGTGAGAAATCAGTATAAAGAAGAATCTGCAGCAAATCAACAAAATTTAGATTCCAAAAGTAATAAATCGTGTCCCTAATCCCTCGTTATCAACTCATTATATAAGGTAAGTTACACAATAGTGTAGATGTGTTACACAGTTCTCAGTGTATATGTGATTGGGTGTTATAAACGTTTCTCTTTAACTTTATATACATAGTGACTCAATTATTCTCTTGTTCAGAATAGAATACAAATTTGGTTTGTCTGATAATGGTGCGATAGCTGGGTTAGTTTTACATCTCATCATACGATAGGTGTGCCGTTTGGCACTACTTGTATTTTATTATATAACTATTTTTAATAGTTATGATTTATTTTATGCTCTGGTTTCAGAGTGTATGGCAAAAGTGCCCGTTATCAGTTATCTTTACTACTTCTGGTTTTTTTTGTAATACATAATTTACATGTGTTAATGGCCAAAATAAATCTTTGTATTAAAGCAACAATATGTAGTACGCTCTGATGTTACTGTCAGTCAATTCTTATGCTAATCTTTTTTATTAATGTAAAGCCTAACTTAAAACTTCAATTTTTATGAATTAATTTTATTCAAAGATGGCCTCTTATTTCATTGTATAAATCTTACTCTACAGAGTATTATTGTTACACTCGGCGATTCGACCTATCGAATCGTTAAGTGAAGCGAACACGTATTTTTATTTGTGGACTAGTATGTCTTTGAAGATATCTGTGGTCTTCTTCCTTCTTCTCCGAAGCAGCAATCATGGTTGACCGTTGAATATTCTTGGTCCAGAGTTAGTTTGATTTTTCTTATGTCTATTTAAGACATCCGCCGTCGGGTGAGTGTTTATTTTATGCCCCATGTGTGTTTGTGTGTGGGCAACTTATTATTTCCGGGTTTCCCTTTTAATTTGTATTTGTTTTGCTTGTTTAAAGCGGTGCCCGTGAGGGCGTTACCACGCTGTTTTTATGGCTTTCTGATTCCTGATTAATTCGGGAGTTTCCGCGGGGAACTCTTCTTCAATCCAATGGCCTTGTAGTGGGATTTCTCCCGCTTGCCCTCTACTGTCTGCGATGGCTGCGGCAGCTTAATGTCGGTATTTCAAGTTTTTCTTTTTTTTTTTCTTTTTTTTTTTAATGAAGACCACCGACCTTCAAGTAGCATAAACTTTCAAACCAAAAAGGTTTTATAATTTCACTGGACAATGTAAATTTGAATATTTATATGTTTTAACATGAGAAATTCAGAAGTTTTTGGAACAATAACCTACAAAAATGTGTTTACTTAAAGTGTTGATTATTTAGTCGACTTAATTTTCTTTAATCGGGGATCCCCTTGAATAAAACAAATACATATATGCATACATAAAATAATAATAATAATAATAATAATAATAATAATAATAATAATAATAATAATAATAATGCTTTTGATTAAATAACTTCTTGTCAAAAAAAAGTGAATTGTTTTGAACAAATATTTATGTGGTAATACTCAACAGACATTTTTGTTATTTATTGTTGTTTTGTTGTTCTTGCTCGAAGAGCTTTCAACCATTAAATAAATGGTTGATCCAATCTATGTTTTCTTATTTTTTTTTATCCTTTCAGTCTTCTAAAAACTAAAGTTAATATTTATTTATTTTGTGAACTAATGCTGTACTGATAACTGATTTCTTAAGGTACTCGGCCTCAGGTCTTTAATCTTTTTTTACAATCAGTCTAAACAAAAACAGATCCACTAGATCTATCCTTTTAGGTTTCTCTCTCTCTAGAGTGCATATAATTGTTGGGGGAATGCCTGTGGTATATCCTCAATTTGTATCACATCGGGGATTGAGGGAACCGGAGGGTAAGGATCAAAATGGTAGCAGAGCGTGGTTTTTGTTTTGGACTATATGTGTGCACTTGTTGCCTTTTTTGTCTGTTTCCTCAATGATGCATGATCGTGGGGTTTTGCTGTGCATGGTACCTGGTAAGTTAATTTTTTTATTATAGTTGTAGTTGAATTTAATGTAATCATGGCTCTTTCCATTGTCCCTGAGCACCTTCTCAAGGATGAGTGTCAATATGAGTGCACAATTAGAGGTGTGCAACCTGCAGAAAGTTCTGCCGCTGCATATCGCACTTGTTTGCATACAGCATTAAACTCAAAAATGGTTATTAATCTAGACGTTCTTAAAGAAATAAATGTGGAGGATGAATATCGTGTCTGTACCTCTAAAATGATTTCTCTACAAGAGATTTTTGATAATTTAAATGATGAGGCTACATCGTCCTCACATGCTAGACTCAAGAGTCGCTTGAATCATCTTAATCAACGTGTGCATAACTTAATAGTTGTACATGAAGGTCTTTCTGAATCTCAGGCCCAATCTTTAGATGTTATTGTTAAGCAAACACAGTCCTTACTGGACACAATTTTAAATTCTGAACAAGTGAATTTCCAATTTTCAGAGGGAACCACAGATGGTATTCCTCCTATCACCCTCACACAAGCGTTCTCTGATTTGCATGTGTGTGAACCATCCAATTTCAAAGTAACCCTAATCCTTCCACCCATGTCCATGCTCCTTCCACCACGTCAATCACATCATCCAATATCACTCACACCTCTGGTTTGTTGTACACTCCATCTCATAGCCACCCCCTAACAGCTACTCAGTATCAGTCACACACACTCCATGCAACTAGGCCTATACCTACATTTGCACCTGTATTTGGGAAAATTACCCATCCTCTTGAGAAAATGTTACGAGATTTTCCAGTTACTGATGGTCTCACAGTAAATAAGTTTCTGGACTTTTTAAAAGTTGTTGTAAAATTAAATCATAGCAACACTATCCCTGAATCTCAACTATTGGAAGTTATGTATCCATTTATCTTGGGGCCACTTAGTGAGCACACAAGTTTGGCAATTGCTCGACATAGTTCGTTTGATGAATACCATGCAGATGTCCTAATTTTTTTTATCCCATCCAGGTTACGAGCCCAATTGCAACTAAGACTCTTTAACAGATTACAGGAACCTAGTGAAGCACTGTCAGTGTATGTCAATAGCATTAAAGAAGCTTGAACCATTTTGCGTTTAGGTTTACCTGAAGTTGAAATTGTTAACACTATTCTTGAAGGTTTGGATCCTGAAGAGCGTTCACGCTTAGTTTTTTTAACAAACCTAACTCTTTTGCAGAATTAGATCAGGCATGCATTCATTCTCAGAATATCAGATATGCCGACAGAAAACGACAGAATGTATTTGAAAAGTTTTATTCACCCAAATCTAAACAGAACAAGATAATTCCAGTTAGATTTCAACCTAACCTCAATCAGTTAGCCAGTACCAGTGTTTCTGAACAGAAAGACCAGGTCTCGAGTAATGTTTCTCCTGAACAACAATTTAAAGATATTCCTAGTTGCAGATATTGCAAGAAAGTTGGACACACCATTGATGTCTGTTTCAAGTTAAAAAAACAAGTCCCGCGGGGGCGAAAAGTGAGCGTTCCTACCCGAGTTACCGGCAATTACGCCAACGCACAGTACAAAGCTCACCTATATCACCAGTTTAGTAATGCTAAACATTTTCAAACCTCGTTCGGTCCATATGACAACTTACATACTAAGACCATTCCCAGGCTTACAGTTAATTTTCCAAACATTGTTGGCACCATAAAAGTCGTTCCACAAGTTGAAGTGAAACTGGGAACATTATCAGTAAATGCTTTAGTAGATTCAGGATCTGCGCGAACCATTATTTCTGCTAAATTGTTTGAGAAATTAAGGGCATTAAAATTAATTAAATTAGTAGA
>PNEQ01019965.1:0-16253 GCA_003012365.1 Medauroidea extradentata
CTGCAGACTTGCTTCACGGTCAGAGATTGGATGTTTTGACATTCGTGTGTCGTGGTGTTTTACACGCAAATCACAGACGTGTGGTGTTACAGTAACCTTATTGTGATTGGTACAGTCAAATGAGAAACGTCACAGTTCAAAGGCACGCTGCCAATATCTATGAAGCAGAACTGCAGACGTGCACATAAGGCACTGGAACGAAGTGGGGCAAAATTCTTTTCGCGAAAAGTTCATGTCTCTATTTATATACCGGTAACTAGAGACTGCAATAACTCGTGGGTTCATTGACCTGGAGACTCATTTAGCTGCGTCTTTGTTATTGTCTTTGACACTGCAAGGGGTGTCCAACAAGTCAAGGTCCAATTGCCAAAGTTATACGACCTTACAGTTACTTGAAGTCTAGCTTGGACATAAAGAAAACGCGACCAGTAAATAGCATTAAAACTTATTGTACACTAGTAAGCACGTGAGTTAAGAGGAAAGTCTTTAGAGACGCGAGCGTAGATCATAGCACAAGTGCGCAGTTCATGTGAGCATATACAGTGACTGGAAGTGTGTTATTTTTAAATGAAACGAATTCTTTAAACGGTTCACCCGGCAGTACAGTGTCTGTGATTGGACAATTTGCACATATTCTGACGCGTATTGTTGACCGTCTTACTAGGAACAAATGATCACTACTGTACAATATTCGTATTAAATAATGAACTGTTTCAGTTACATCGCCGTGCTTCCACGTCTCGAAATGGAATACAGTGTGAGGTAATCTACATCAATTACTTGCTTAAAATAATTAAATGGAAACAGTAGTTTAACTCTGCAGCTTTGATTCATGGTCAGGGATTAGATGTTTTAACTGTCACTCGTCCTGGGGTTCCACTGGCAGATCACAGAAGTATGGTGTCACAATTCCCTTATTCTGATTGGTGCAGTCAAATGAGAGTCTGAACAAAGACATACGACGCCAATAATCATGAAGCAGAGCTGTCGGTGCACGCAAGGCACTGGAGCCGAATGCTGAGAGAATTTTTTGTGACAAACTCGTGGCTGTATCAGTTACTTACAGTGAGTCCCATGTGAACATAAACTCATGACCAGAAACAATTTGTGTACATGCTAGGGCTTCTGAAATGTGAAGCAGTGTGTATGCAGTTCGGTCCACAAAGGAGAGTTCAACAAATATTTAATTACGTTTGATGCTGTAATGTCTCCACGGAGTTCGTCATCAAGCATCATCATCCCTCTCCTTTCACGTACCGTAGTGCTTTACCACAGAGTTTCCGAACATTAGTTTGTGGACAACATATGCTAACATTACACCGACCCACTACTGGGACATGTAAAAGCTGTATTTTTAACAACCTGTATATTTAAAATGTTTTTGTTGAACGAGAGCAAATATGACAGTGTGCTGTGCCTGCCGGAGTTATAGGCGACAGTCTGGCCTTGGCAATTGCTGCGTGGGTTTCGGAAATAGCGGGTTATTCGTGTTCAGTGGGACATTTCCTCGGGCGTGGTATCATATTGGCGCGAAGCCACGAAAAGAGGAGAATGCATTTCGCTGCAGTTCTCGTGCGTGCTACGTACACCTAGTTTAGTTCCTTTCGGGAGAATCGGCGTGTATTTACAATAGCGCGACGGACGCGACGCGAAGTGCACGACGCGAATAACAAAACTTGTCAGCCAGTCAGTGTCAAGGTTTCTGTGGCGTCAGCACGACAAGAATGGTGGACACGAAACGAATTTCGGATAGAAAGTATATAGATTTTTTCACATCGCGTTGGGAATTCCGGCGGGCATTTAAAATACATTACATATAAACGGGGAAAAAATTGCAACACTGTAAACATCTATGGCTGCCGTACTAGAGGTTTGTATGAGGTGTCTAGGAACTACTTACATTTAATATATTGTTAGTATTTGTCGCGCGGCAGACGAACTAGTGTTGCCTCGCGGCCTTCGCCTTGCGTCAGTCGTGGTATTGTAAATCCACAATCAGGAAGCAAGCAAGGTCCATCGACGTTGTAAGCATTTGATTTTTGGAGGGACGTCACTGGTAGAGAAAGTGTACATATAACCTACGTAATAAAGGGGTGTGTAGGAGTCCTCCACCGGAAAATTTTATATTTTAAGGTGCAAAATGCTGCTATTTAAAGAGTTTCTGCATCAAAATATTTAATATACAACTGAAGGAAATCTTAATCTTAAAAAATCTTAAAAACTACGAAATTTTTTTGGGGGAACGTGTACCCCCCCCCCCTGTTTACGACGCACCCTGCAAGGTCTCGTACTGTTAACAGTTCTCATATGGCGAAGAGGCACTGTTGCCAAGTCGCAGAGAATAGTGGGGAAGCTGACTAGGTCCCTCAACAAAAACTATGAAAACCAAACCTTACCGAAAGATGCCTGAAACACAAACTAAATAGTAATAAATTGGGACGTGAAAAATTCACGTTTTCTTTTACGCACAGGCTAGAATTCCAGTGACTATAAGTTCGTGTCACTTTCGCAATTGGCCGTTGACCTATTTGAAACTTCCTGCAAGAATCTGAGCCAATAATGGAAATGTAACTAATACATACCTATGTGACTTTGATAGCAAGCAGTTAATGAACGTCTGCTGTGTGCTTCAGTGCATAATTTTTTGCAGACTAACCTACCGGTCAGTGAAGCTGCGAATTTTTCCAGTCTCTAGTAATACAGACGTGAAATGACGTGGCGTCTCATTTGATACGGGCAAACTTCATCGGTTATTGGCTGCCCGAGGCTGTTGATACCAGCCCCGTGTATGTTTGGCTCTTGTTTGTTACTGCAGGTTTCCTTTTGGCCTGGTTGCCAGCTAGCAGGGCAGCCACCTTACGCTGATTGGCCGTAGGCGTCTCCGCCATGATGCTGGCGTGTGTGACTGAGTTTACCGTCCTAATATCAGGGGCGTCATTTCAGGTTTTTCTAGGGGGGGGGGGGCAAGATTTTATTTCGGCAACAGTGACCTTGTTGCATCTTTTTAATTAATAAGTCATGTGTAAATTAGAAACTTTAATAATAAAACTTCAATTATATGTGCTTAAGTTAGCATTATTTAAATAACAATACACAAAAAATATTTTTTCCTTAAATTCTAAATCCAAGGGGGAGGGGGGAACTTTTGCCTCCCCTGCCCCCCCCCCCTAAATGACGCCTCTGCCTAATATTTATTTCACTACTGTATTCCTCAATATTCTGTGCGTGAAATATGGTTTCTAAATAGCCTATTCCAACTGTGATAAAAAAATAGTTGAATACTAAGATTATAGCCTAAATTTTTAGTATGTAACTTACGCGAGTATACAAGTTTTTTCTACATAGCTTTTCTCTTTAAAAGTAGTGAAAATTAATTTTCAATTTATACATTTGTATTCTGATAGTGCCTCGTTCTAGTTTCAATAAGTACGTTTTGCAATAACATCTGTTTGAATCCGCGTAGAGTATTTTGATGAATACTAGCTTGAAACTGTTCAAAACATCACTTTATCTCTATGTATAAAAGAGAACACTGACTGACTGACATATCAAACTGTAGCTCAAACTGCTGAACCTAGAAATGTGAAATTTTTTTTCTGTGTGTTCCTTTCAGGTCGTAGGCGAGCACTAAGATGGGATTTTTCGAAATTTGACACCTAAGGGGGTGAAATGTTATGAAAGGAGAAGAAAAGTGTTTTCAATTAATAGTCTATATATTTTAAAATCAACTGGCTATCGTAACGTTTCCACTTAAAACCGACGCCCGTTAAATAACATTGTCTATATAGTTTTTTTTTTAAATTCTAAACCTACGAGGATTTAAAGATATGAAATTGGTTTTAGATAAATCCATGAGTGCTATCGGACTCGTCGAGATAGCGTTGTTTTTTGTTTTATGATGACGAATACATAAATGCCCGTAAACAGATATCAGAACTTTTCAAAATTCGAACTCTTAGAGCTGTGAAGGAATGAAAAAAGTTTTTAAATGAGTCGTCGATTACACTTTGACTCAATGGGCAGTCGTCGTGATTTTCACCTCAATTGGATAGTTAAGTAAATTTTTAACACGTGATGGTAAGAGTTTACAACGCTCGATCAATAAAAAGGTGAAAATGCGTAGTATTTGATTTCATTCACCCCACGATATCTACCCAACCAGTTGAGGTGTTTATATATATATATATATATATATATATATATATATATATATATATATATATATTTGTTTCAGAATGACGCTTCCGTAAGTATGAAAGCTAAATATCTCGGTTTTTGTTATGAGAAACTAACTCTCAAATACACGGTAGGAAGGGGGGAGAGAAGTAATTTATAGGGAAGTTAACATTCTGCAATTATAACCTCTACTTGCCCAGTGACTGAGGAGTTAATTTATTTATAATTAACCTTAGATGATACGTATTGACTGTCATCAATAATCGTGCTACATGTAAACGAGTCATCATACCACGTATACTACTTATACCATTCAAATACTTTCTCATATTCGTGTCTGTTTTCCTATGACTATAAATAAAATGTTTAAGTTAGCTATGGTTGGCAGCACTGTAGAACCCACTTCGGCTATATTCAGAAAAAATCTGCTCAAATAAGATTCTGACTTTTTAACGTTAAGGGCGCGGTTCACATCAGTTTTCAACGTCTTTTTTTATTGTTATATTTATACCAGATATTTTTTTCTTATTTTAGACATAAATTCTGATTAAATCTTCCTCTTAGGAAATTTTTGTATCTCTCATAGTTCTTGCGTAATGAGTCGTAAACGTCAAAATTTTGCCCTTTACGGTTTTATATACGCCACTAAAACCAACTGACATACCAAACCGAAAAAATTCACAGTGTATAACAATGTTATAGGTTGTGATTCGTCACATATAAAAACAAAATTATTGAAAATTTTAAATGCTCATTTTAAGATTCAGCATTTGTCATTAAATACAAAAATTTGTTTTTATATATAGGTCAAATCACAGCCTATAACATTGTTGTTCACTGTGCATTTTTTCTGTTTGGCATGTCGGTTTTAGTGGCGTATATTAAGCCGTAAAGTGCAAATTTTGACGTCTACGACTCATTACGAAAAAACTACTAGATATTCACAAATTTCCTAAAAGGAAGGTTTACACAATTTATGTCTAAAATAAGAAAAACGTGTCTGGTACAAATATGAAAATAAAATAAGACGTTGAAAAGTGAGGTGAACCGCGCCCTTAAGTCACGACTCAGTTCTTATGCTCGTTGGGAAGCTTAGATGTAATTAAAACAGTTTGTTTGAAGCCGGAGGTTTCTGGCCACTGTGTTCGTACAGCGTCGCTTGCAGAGATTTAATTTTCTCAGTTGAATAATGGCGGCTACTCTAGCTTACCATCACTAAGGTTTGGTCGAAGGTTTTCTTTTTAAACTTGATCAATGTAGTCTATTCTTATTCATTTTAGTATTTTATGTTCAAAAATTTTAAATCATTGAATTACTTTTGGAACGCATACAAATACAGGTTTTAATGTGTTTTCATCGTAATTATTCAGCAGAACTGGGACCGCGGCGGCTGAGTGGTTAGACAACTCGCCTCCCACCAAGGTGATCCAGGTCGGTCCGTGGATTTTCATGTGTGGGAATAATGCCGGACGATATCGCTGCTCGGCGAGTTTTCTCGAGGATCTCCCATTTCACCCAACCTTCTCATTCCGGCGCTTCATCATCGTAGGACCTCATTTCAGCTTTGTTACGACGGTCTACACCTAGCTGCTACTTTTACAATTTCTACACCCAAACTGCAACAGCGCGTTTTTCTTGCCGGAAGTGACGTTCTCGCTGTTACAACCAAAGTGTTCAGGCGGCAGGAGTAACTACAACTTCCACACCCGGGTGATACAAATTCCACACCGTCTCTGTGAAGTGGAGTAGTTTGGGTGGAGCAGTTGAAAACAGAATTTGGCGCTGTTTTTGAAACGTGTTCCAAGTAGTTGTGTTTTTAAGATGTTGGCCATCCCAGTTTTGAATAAGAAAGGAGAACTTCTGATCTATAGTTAAAATTGCATTCAGTTTCATCCGGGAGGTGTGTAAAATGTAACTGCTATATGTATTTCTGTTTTTAGTAATTTTTTGGGTGCTTACTAATTTTTATAAATATAGTTATGATATAAACTCGTAACACTAATACAATGAATTTAAGAATGGACATTCAGTTTCCAATGCATTGCCCGTTATGTGCCATTTGAAATTGACACATGCATTAAGGTTATAGGACCAAAATGAAATTTTTTTCAAATTCGTAATTCATGCAAAACACTGCAGATTTGCTCAAATATGTGTTAAAACAGGACTTTCATCATCGAATTCATCAGCTGCATCCACCTTTGCCTGCATTCAAATATCTCACAATATTTACGTTTACTCCATGTGATTAACACAGAAAATAAACAAAATAATTCACTCTTAACTACACTAAGGCGTTCAGGCGGGCTTTCTGCACGTCCTACACCTTTGGTCTCTGACCATCTACACTCACTACACTCGACTACACCTCTGGGTGTAGAAGTTGTAAAAGGTACAACCCGCCTGAGCAAAGTTTTCGTGTCATTCTTAAAGATTCGCAGATTGCCTACATGCACCCATCAGGAGAATCTGCATTCGGGGTGGGATATATATACATACACTCACACGCACATAATATGTGTGTATGTACAGCAGCCAAAAAGTTGGAATACTCTATATATGTAAATTTGGTAAAATTTTACTGCCACTTATGGACAATAATTGTTAATATTTTGTGGCATGTGCCACAACGCAGGTAAAATTTACAGCACATTGTGAAATGGATGTCTATGCTAAATTTGCAACTAAAAATTTATTTCATAGTGACACACATTAAGAAATATTACAAATGATTACTGATAAGTAGCTGTAAAATTTTACCAAAGTTATACGAAGCAGAATATACCGGTATTGTAAAGAAAAAGAGCGTAGCAGCAGCGAACAAGCGGTGTTTGTTTGAAGGTATCACGGAAGGTGTGCGGACCGATAAAAAGGTGTACGGATTTATAACATTTTGCTAGTCATTAATTTCCCCCGTGAATGGCGTCCACAAGGGTTGGCAGGGGTGGGGGGTGTTATCAGCCAGTGTGTGGTCGGCGGCTGGCAGCATGCGGATTACACTCCACACCGGGGCTTCCGTCAACGAGTAATCGATGGTCTGTTTTGTTACTTCTCCCTCTTCTGTGATCTGCGACCTTCGTGGCTGTCTGAATGTCTGCTGGTTATCAACAAGTGTACCAATACTTCGACAACTGCGACCGAACAAACGCTCGCCCGCACATTGCAGTTGCTGTTGCTGCCTTGCTGTGTGGACAAATAAATACTCTTACATACTAGGCACAGCTGTAGTAATATTGCCCTAAATAATTTGTTAAAGTTTCGAGCGGCTTGTCTGACTAGTTGCAGTTCAGAAATTTTTATTCTCTCTCTCTGTCTGTCTGTCTCTCTCTCTCTCTCTCTCTCTCTCTCTCTCTATCTCGCTCAACCTCCCCCATACTTGAACCACTACTTAAACCATCACCACCCACTTTCCTCCCGTTTTAAGAGTTAATTGGACCTGGCACATGAGTTGTGCTGTTTGTTTGTTTATTAGCGATCTGTATATTCCAATATGAGTCAAAACTCAGGGTTGTATATCTTGTCAAATACAATAAAATATACATGTGACAATGCTACAAATTACATAAGACTAATTAAAATACATTGGCATGATTAAATTAACATTGAAAATGGTACATTCAATTAAAATATATAAACTTTTGAGCAATCATTAAACGCACGAATATTTCGCGTATTAATCTGGTAATAGTCTAGTCTTCTCAATACTATACACACACTGGCTACAGTCGAATATCCATTGGCTCCCAACCGTACATGTGGGTAGCCCCACGAATTATTTTATTATTTACTACTGGCTTGCAACCTCCGAAGGTGTGTCAAAACAGCTGTTGTCTAATCATGGAAGTTACAGTAATATATAGGTTATTGGCGTTCAACCTGACCTACAATCAATACGCGAAATACTCATGCCTCTAGCAATAATTAATAGCACAGTATGATAGCACACACAACCAATATAAGCAATAAAACACAACAAACATATAACATACAATAGGGCCTATGTAGTATAAAATCATGACCTCACATAAACGTAGATAATGACAGCAGAATTCACATTAAAATACAGATAGCCCGTGAATAATGAAATAAATAATATAATATTTAAATGCTTTATAGATTACAATATGAGTATAGATACTTAAATTACTTCTTGGTAATGGTAATGTCACGTAGCTGTAAATTTAATGAAGACCAAAATTTCAATACCTTGCAACCTCTTTAAGTGGTATTCAAAAATTCTTCAACAGAGTAAAAATTATACTTATTTAAGAAATATTTTTGAATCTTGTTTGTAGATTTTATCACTATTACCATGAACTTCCTAATTAATAGATTGGATTATATTATAGATGTGAATGGCTGTATGTAAAGAACTTTTTTTTAAATATCTTTATTGAATTGTTGGGTAAGTGAAGGTTATTTCTACGTCTTCTATTGTAACTGCGGAAATAAGCATTTATTTCAAAATTATCAATATTTTCAAGTGTAAATTTTATTTAAGAATAAATTAATATATATAAATTAATATATATACATACATATGGTAAAGGTAAAATTTCTAACATTTTTAACAAGCGTTTACATGAGTGGGTAGGTTTAGCACCACTTAAAAATCTTATAGTTTTTTTTGTAATATAAAAATTATGTTTACTTGGCCACCCCAATGCATAATGCCATATGTCATAAGTGAGTGGAAATAACCATAATAATGTAATCTAATTATCTTTTTACTTACAATTTTCTGCAGGCATCTTGGAGTAAAACATGCTTTGTTTAATTTTGGAATTTAATTGTTAATAAATGTGTTCTTTCAAATTAAGATTTTCATCTATTTGGAAACCGAGAAATTTAGTATTATTTACCAAATTATCAATGCTATTATCAATCAAAAAACCCATTTGATGATTACTTGTTTAAAAATTAATGAGATAAGTTTTTTTATTTTAGTGCTAATTTATTCTATAAGAACAAAATGCGAAGAAGACCCATTAGCTTATTAATTATTAACCGAAGTGCAACGTGAAATCTGTGAGATATAATTATACTTGTGTCGTCACAGCAAACAAAGTTGATGTAGCGGTTTTGTTTATATGATACGGTAGATCATTTATATAAATAAAAAAATAGATGGCCAAGAATAGATCATTGTGGAACTCCGTGCTTAATAGTTCCTGCAGTAGATTTAACACTGTCCAATCTTGCAATATTTTTAATCATCACCCTTTGTTTTCTTGAATATAGATATGATTGTAATCGATATAAAAATGAATTCCAAATGCTATAACGATGAAGTTTATCAAGCAGAATTGTTGATTTACGTAGTCGAACGCCTTTGCTAAATCACAAAATATGGCAACAACGTATTTTTTCATTTAGAGCTTCTGATACTACTGAAGTTAGTTTGTAAATTGCATCATTAACAGAGATATTAGTTCTATAACCAAATTGTGACTGAGATAATATACCATTAGTTGTAAAATGATTTAGAATTCTCTTATAAATTACTTTCTCAAATATTTTTGAATAGGTTGTTAACACGGAAATATGCCGGTAATTTTCTATTAACTCTCTTTTACTTTTTTTTTAAACAATGGTAGAACTAATGCATGTTTGAGTCGACTTGGAAAGACACCAATATTCAATGATCTGTTGCAAATATGATTAATAGGAGCACTAAGTTCTTTACAACAGTGTTTAACTATTTCGGTACTCATTTCATCATAACCACATTAATTTTTTGATTGGAGTGGATTAATAATGGTAGTACGGTACGAAAAGTTTATATATATATATAAAACAATTAAATGTATATTCAACGCGTTTATCTATCAAAAGAAGGCACATTTCAAGCTACATTTTTTTCTTTTTCCTTTTAAGAATACTGTTTGCTTACTAAAAACATGGTTGTCAACTCCTCAAAAGTGGTAAAAATGGCTATTGGACATTGCTGTAGTTGGAAAAATACCAGCCGTAATCGTAAAACTAAATGACAGAGATCTGCACTGGACTTTACTACATACTTTCCACGTATAAAATAACAGGGTCGCCGTTTTAAGTGTCCTTGAAAAACACTCTCTACGAAAAAACTAGTTTATAACTCTGCGTTTAGAGGTGAAGCGGTTTTAACGTACAATTTGAAGTCGACTTATCGCCTTCCCCGTTTCCATGCCTCGATCGGAATAAAAAGCTAAGGTCCAAATAACTCTTTAGCTTCTGATTTTCGTTTTAACGTTCAGTGTGTTTGGACTAATGCACGTAGATAAACATACATTTAAGTGCCTGTGGTGCACTGGGAGCTCTCTGAACGATTTGGAATTAAGTTTGTTTAATCCCGGGCATTTTAGTTTGAGTTAAATAGGGCACTGTAGCAGGTTTGTACAACACTAGTTAGTTGCATAACGAAATAAATCCCGTGTCTCCTGATCAGTGTCGTCGACTTAGCAAAGCAGCGATTAAGCCCCCCCCCCCTAAGGGGAGGGAGAGTGGGGGCTGTTAATGCTAGCATATGCAATGATTTCTTTTCAATATAATTTATCCTGAAGAAGTTTTTGGGCAGCCAAACAAACGTTATATTTGAATCTTACAAATAGAAAAGAATTGTTATAGCATAGTTTACTGAAAATGCCCTATTTGTATCATTTAAAAGATGAAAACCTTCATAGAAAAATTAGAGGGAAAAAGAGTAAATTATTTTTCTGGAAGAGAAATAGCTTTCCTTGGAAGGGAAACGGTTTAAGTTTTATGAGCTAAGAGGGAAACACTACATGTGGAGTAATTCTCTTGCTCCTAGTTTCTTGCACTCTAGTTATAATACCGAGACACGTTTTGAGTTTCACTGTTGGCAGCCCTGCAGTTGAGTGCGTGACAGTTCTTAACGGCTTAGTATTTCTTACTGTGTCACATGAACACGCACACATGCTCCTCACCTAGCATACTGCTTAGGCAACAAAACACTGCCCTTACATTAGTTCGCATAAGTTCTGCATTCATGCGTTTATTTATCTACTTATAAACGGCCATGGTACATAATTCCACGTTGGAATCATCAGTTTAGAGTTGTAGGTTCTCGAAGCCAATTTGCAAAAATTAAAAATCTAAATCCCTAGACAATAGTTTTGCCAACTCTCTGAGAAAATAATTTTTCTCAAATGACACATTTCTGAAGAACAATGATGTCTGATGCCGAAATCTCGTACATTTAATTGCGGCGCCAGATATTCACGCTACCAAATGCATCATTCTGTGCAAATGTTTGCTCATAAAGTTGGCTGATATCATTATGTAGGAGTGCTATTTTGTAGTTTTCATATATTAGCTTTCATAAACGTGTGTATTTCAAGTATTGTTTTTAAGGGTTTATTCATCTTAGTATGTACGAATGACAGTTTCTGACGTTTGCAACGGTTTCTATGCTTTTTGTTTACGTTAAAAACATACACAACGGGATATTTTTCACCAAATGTTAGTATTATGTGGTAACAATAAATATTAATTTAAGTAGAAATAAAATTGTACTGCCTTTAATAAAATTAATAAACATAAAACTTCTGTATCTATAGTTGTGATATGTTCATAGCTACAGGTTTTCTATTTCCATGTAAATATTAAATAAAATTAATATCACTTCTTTGGAACAACATTTTTTATCTTCTTTACAAGCCACGTCTACATGTTACTTTATCTCCGACTTAATCCGGTACGATCCCATTTTTTATGCGACATTGAGAATTAGGTCGATTTGAACGCCGTTTTATATGACAGTATTCAATTCGGGAAGCGCTTTGGACTCCGTCTGAACTCGACATGGAAACATACTCACTCGTCATCGTACGGTATAGGCCTACTTCATTTGTGTGATAAACAGCCCCGTGAGTGTTCATTTTATTATGTTTCATATGTTAAGAAATTTTAATTTTTGTAATAAAATTTTATAAATAATCTATATAATGCACATCCACAGCTTTGCTTCATGGTCAGTGATGGGTAGAGTTGATGATTTCTGGTGAAAAGAATTATGCAATTGTTTGTATCCATGTATAACGCCCACATGTGCACCTCTGCTTCATGGCTATTGGCAGAGTGTATTTGTGCAGAGAAGTAGTTCATTCGACTGTGCCAATGATAATACTGCGACACCACACGTCTGTGACATGCGGGTAGATCCATAGCCATCTTTAGTAGAAGGCCGCGGCCTTAGATCTGGCAACCCTGTCAGGAAGGGTCATTTTAATACTTCTTTTGTCTCTTCCAAAGGCAGCGACTTCCTCTGATTCGCCGGTGTGTGGGGCAGAATAACGAATCAGATACAGTCATTGCCATTGTAATTAAGCGTTTCCGGACATATGTCCATATAGCATATTTTCTTCCTTTGGGTGTGTGGAATGTTTCCTGAAAGTTTGGCTGCACCTTTTCGTAACATCCTGTAGACGAGAGAAGATTGCACATCAGTTCAGAGACTTGCGCCTAAGAACTAGGAGGAAGCTTGGTGCAGTTACCGGAGTCCTCACTTCTTGGGCAGCGTTCCGATACTCGTTTATCTCACTGGCCAGTCATGTTCCGTTACTGCTGAGGACCACTGGTACTCGCTGAGGATTATTTTGGCTGATTCCTTATACGAGTAGAACGTGTAATGACAGCGAAAGTAGACATCGGTGCGAGATCCAAAACATATATCCGCTAGAAGCGTTTATAAACATTCAAATGATCATCGTGACACATTTGAATGTATTTACTGTACCTAAACATATTTGTAGAGAAGGGTTATCGAAATTAGCCATTGAAAAATAACATCCAAATTAAAGAATGTTATTGGATTCTCTGTAAAATAGAATTATTCATGAATTTATTAGAAAAGGAAATTCTATTCATTAGAGAGTGTTCTGTTTATTTACATGTTCTTCGCTGCCAATCGTTCTAAAACTCTCAAATTACTAACAATGACGAAATAATTACAGAATGATTACTAGGGCCACAATTTTATCGCGAAGATATTTTTGCCCCACTTTGCCTCAGTGTGTCACGTGAACATCGGTAGCTGTCCTTCATGGTTATTGACAGCGTGTATTTGTTTAGACATGTCTCTCATTTGACTGCACCAATAGAGTATGATTATTGTGACTCCGTACGCCTGTAATTTACCAAGACAAGTGAGAGTAAAATCATCCAATCACAAACGATGTAGCAGAGCTGCAGATGTCAACATAACGCATTGAAACAAAATGTTGCTAAAATATTTTCGCCGCCATAAAATCGTGGCTCTGCTGATTATTGATTTATAAAGGGAGGAGTGTGTTTCGAAGGTTTAGACCTCTGACCTACCATCCGGGTTCGGATTTCTCTCATGTGGGACACGCTAAATATGAATTAGTGAATATTCACTGATTCACGCCGATGGATGGAGCAGTTTCAACAAACTGAATCTGTGAGAAACCACTGTGAAATCGGTGACTATTCACTGATTCCCAATAAATAGTGCCAACGTTCCACAAGTTAATTAGTGAATGTCCACAGATTTTTTAGTAATTTTTCACTGATACAATAAGTGAAAACTGTTCTTTGAAAACAACTGAAAAAACCGGTGAATATTCACTGATTCACTTATGAGATGTTGGTACGCTTGAAGAAAAATAGTGAATATTCACAAATTAAGCAGTGACTACTTTCACTTATTCAAATGGTTTAAACTGCTCTATCTACCAACGTGAATAAGTTAATATTCACTCATTCAGATTTAGAGTGGAGTAATGGCGGACGTTGCAGTAGGTCGGCGGGTTTTTCGGGGAACTCTATAGTTTCTTCCGCCACTCTCATTCCATAGATGCTCCACACTCATCTCACCCTCACCTAGTATATCCCTCGGCTCGGAGGACGACAGGCATGTCTCGCTAGTCATTCAACCCAGCCTACTCTCTTACACAAACCGATTTTTTTCCTAACCTACCCTAATATACTGTGTTATGGTGGAGGTCCGAGGGAGGAACGGGACCTAAGTGTGTCTCAGGGCTGAGCCCCATACATACGCCTACAAGGGAGAGATTTCGTGCAAGGAGGCATGCAACGCAGCAGAGAAGGATTGGGCAGACATGGCCGCGATTGGGACCATGGCTACCTCCGTAAGTATACCTATAGCAAAGCCATGATCTAAGAAGAGAGAGGAATAAACCGGCATAGTACCGTAAAAACCATCTCGACAGAATAGGATTGTAACCACTCAGCAGTTACATGAATTACAAATAAGAATGGCACTGGAAAAGGAGGAAGGTCCAGGTAATTAGTAGAGTTGTGAAGTAAGGGTTGGGCAAGGGGGGGGGGCGGTCTTACACAGCCAGAACATCAGCAGCGACCTATGTCTCAGACCTGCAGACATACACGGCGAGAGGAGAGAGGAGGGGAGAGAGGACCAGGGTGCCTGGTGGCGACGTAGCACGCCAGGCGCACCATTGTTCTGCCGGCGTCCTCCAGTCGTCGCGACAACGCCTATTGATTTTATTCCCTGAGGTGTGATGAACGGCCGCACCACGGACCACCACCTGTGTCCTCGACGTCCCCGGCTGTCGCACATTACACTTCATTGGCCACTGACATGAGCGCGAGAGAATACTTGTCTTCTTTATCTCCGACATTTTTTCTCGTTATGATGGTTGAAAAATAAACTCCGGGAAATTAAACGTATAAATACACAAATGTGTGCTAACAGAAAAGTATGATCATTAATAGATTTATTTTCGAATATATATGTTCAAACGTATTTTTAAAGTATTCACTAGCTGAGTGCATATACAGATCGTTTCAGAAGTACACTTACAAACTTTCACGGTGGGTTCCTTGCAACAACATGACAAGTTCTGGAAATCTTTAGTTTTTAAGTTATTGATGAAAGTTTAGTTCAATGTGTTACAAGGTAACCAGTAAGAAAAGTACTGTTGTTAGATAATTGAATGAAGTTACGTATACAAGTATGATAATGCCCTGTTGTGTCTTCTATGGCGGATGTGAGAGTATTTGACTGTATGTGACAGTGATCCTAAGTGTGTATGTGTGTGAGGAAGCAAGAGGATGCCATTTCCAACATTTCCGTGAGTTTCTGAGTTTATTGCAATTTCACCGATGCTAATACCAGAAAGTCACAGTGAAAGTTCTAAATGACATACTCTTGCATCCTCACACACATGCACACGTCGAATCATGCATTGTCGCAACCTGTCAAACAGTCCCACATCCACCATAGAGGATACAAATGAGGGCATCAGCATAGTATTTACACAACACATAGGTTTTTCTGCAGAATTTTTAAGGGGTAGCGGTGGCCGAATGGTCAGACCATTCGCCAACCACCAAGGTTGGTTCCGCGGCGGGGTCGGTCCCAGATTTTCGCATGTGTAGGGCCCGGTAATTTTCGCGAAAAGATTTTTGCCCCACTTTGTTTCTGTGTCTTATGTGCACACCTGCAGTTCAACTTCATGGCTATTGACAGAGTGTTTTTGTGCAGAGTCGTTATTCATTTGACTGTGCCAATCAATACACGGATAACTGTCACACATCACGTCTGTGATTTGCGGGTTTAACCTCCACACGCTGGGTGTTACGGCATCCAATCACTGACCACATAGCAGAGATGCAGATGCGCACGTAAGGCACTGAAACAATGTGCTGCAAAATTTTTTTCGCGAAAATTACCGAGCTCTACGCATGTGGGAATCGTGCCGGACGATGACGTTGATCGGCGGGGTTTCTCTGGGATCTTCTGTTTCCTCCGCCCTTTCATTCCGGTGCTGCTCAATACTTACATCATGTCGTCCCTCACCACGATGTTGAGCGCTGAACAAAGTTTCTCAATCATTGTACATAATTATTTTATTAACTCTCAGTCGACGTTTATGAACAGTTCTCGTCATTTTTTCACCTCGCCGGCCGTCGCGAGTACTCCCTCCACTTGCGCGCCGACATGGACGCCTACACCATAACTACGCCTTAACACCCACTATGTCTTCACACTTCACACCCACTACGCCTTCCCACCCACTACACCTTCACACTCACTATGCCTTCACACCCACTATGCCTTCACACCCACTACA
>PNEQ01019966.1:0-16253 GCA_003012365.1 Medauroidea extradentata
CAACCCCTTCGCTCTATTTACACCTTTCCCTCCCTGCTTTGACACAAAAACTTTACGTAAACAATTGCAAAACTTATGGCTATTTCTGATATAAGAAAAGTTAGTGAATTTAGTAATAATCGTACTGTATGTGTTAAATATTTAAGCGGTGTAATGTTAGGCGTGTTGATCAGCCGCGCTGTTTTCAAAATTGTTAAGCACCGCGCCTGGTACATAAACGTTAGATTTTTCGTAATTCAAGTATTGCAGTGCAATACTGATACATTGAAATATTTAAAGTCTGCTTAGTACACACGATAAAACATATTTAATGAACAATTACCCTTACAGTTTTATAATGTAAGAAATGCGAATACCCGAAATTTACACTGATAGAAGACGTTCGATAACATTTAATACACAAAAATTATAATTTGGAATTAATACGCTCAAAATACACCACAACAACATTTTTTTTCCAGGTATGAGTCACTGCAAAGTACCTACTGTAACTTTATCAGAAGTAATTTTTGCTTAAAGTGTAAAGTAATGTTAACAAACAATTGTGTTATTATTAAATATTTCAACGTATTTATCTTCGTCGGATTAGTTGCAGCTTTTCTAAGACCATATTTATGTTGGGGAAAAATATTGGAGCATACTCACATAAATATGAACATAGAACAATGTAACACTTATTATTTTGTAGCTAAAAACCTAACTTCTTGTGATTTCGGTGCTTAATTTGTAGTGTGGTGTATATTATTTTTGTATAATAATGTGAATATGTATTCAACAACTTTATAATATTTTCATCCAGTTTAGCCGACGTAAACAGGCACGAAAAATTATTAAGTTATATATGTAGCGCAATGTGTTTTAATTCATTAATTTTATCAATAACAGTAAACAGGAATACCGGTATCGGGATATTTGTTGAAGAAAGAACAACATTGTATAAAAAACTTATTTTTAATATGTGTGGACATGGAAGCAAAAACCCAACTTAAAATTTAATTTTATTGAGTAAAGTGGACGTAGAGATATCAGCGACACTTCTATAAGGGGCGGAGTTGTCCGGATACAAAGCTAGAAAGAAGAGGCATCAAATGAAAGTAATTTTTTTTTAACTTTTTGTATTAATTCTGTATAATTGAGTTAATTCCGGGTTCCGTATTGTATCTTTATACATAGATTAATTAAAACCTTATTTCTGAAGACTGAATCACGTTTGAATATTTAAAAAATGATTGAAATTAGATTTCACGTGAATTTAAGAAAAAAAAATCAATGAAGTTAGGGCATACCGGGTGAATGTAAGTTAATGTGCAATTGATAGGTTAATTAATACAACAGAAAATGTTCTGAGTAATTTACGAGTCACATGTTCTATTTGCATGTCCTTTTCTCTCTTGCGTAAAATTTCCATACCAGGGTTATTTGTATCTTTAAATCAGAAAACAAATTTCTAGAAAATAAACTGGTGGGATTGATAAACTGTAAGAAGGTTTACTTAAAGGGAAATATTTTTTATCAATCACCTAGGATCTGCGAGAATATAAAAATTTTAGCAGCAAAAATATGTTACTTTTTACTTTACACTTTAAACATAGTCATTGCAGCAAAATTACTTTGCAATCGCTCACTTTCAAGCAAACTGTGCGTTGTGGTAGAGAGAGAGAGTTTTTTAATGTGTATGTTAATGTGTCATGAATCACACTTCCCATTTATAAAAACTATAACAATTACCAACACTTACGACACTGCTCGAAAATATTTAATTTACAATTGACTGTACAGTTTGATAACCTACGAAATAAGAACACCCTAAATAGACACCGAAAGAATACTTTGGATTTCATTTGCTACACCGAAAATATTATTAAATCTTTATAGTTATACGTCAAGAATCACACGTAGTAAGTAATTGAAAAAACTGTAATGCTACCAACAATTACGAAATTACATAGAAATAAGCAAGCATAAAAAGTTTGTCTCATAAAAGAAATTATGCACTTTAAATAAATACAGCTGTGTACATCTAAAAGAACAATACATAATATTACGTATTATTATAACTAGCAACCTGAAATAATTCAAAGTTAACAATAAATGTTAAAGTTTATTTGTAAAGACAACTACTGACAATCCAGAACACTAAAACCAGTACAGGATTTTTTTTAAAATTTTATAATGTCTTCATATTCTCACATACTTTCCCCTCCATGTCTTTATCATCTTGGTTTTTCACATGAAAATAATTTACACTTACGTAAGTTCTAGTCCTAAAAAAACAGTGGACAAGGTTAAAATGCTGCATGTTAGCGTGTTTACAATTTAATTTAGAATTATTATGTTCGTGAGCAAAATAAAATATTTTCTAATTTTTGCAGAAAACCCTCAATGACATCCATTAAAACTTTTCTCAGTAACTGAAATGTTTTCAAGAAAATATTTTTCTGTACAAACCATACATCCATTAACTGTGAGGCAATGCAATTATTTTCATTTGATGTCAGATACACAGAGCCCATTTCTGTATACATATTACCAGTATCTAATGTCACTTGCAACATATCTATCAACACATCTGAAACCTTCCCAGTACCATGGTCTGTGGCCTTGGGTTTCAGCCGACTTGTTGGTAATAAACGGAAAGGGGAGGGGGGGGGGCAGTAACTTCTTCGCAGCCCCTTGAAACCACCTCCCCCCCCCCCTAATCCTAAACCAACCACAACTAGACCAGCAGGGTCAGCGGTGCATGGGAAGACACAGTGGCAGACATAATCCTCACTGATTGACAGCACCATAAAAGCTACGAGAGTGACTCTCTCTCTCTCTCTCTTTGATGAGCACAAATTTTCATATTCCGGCTATAAGCAGCACAAATTGAGCACTAATTCGTGGTATAGTCACATTTGGCGCGAAACAATTATTTCGATAAGTGGTGGCTAACTTGACGTCAAGTTGGCCTCCAAAAAGTTATTCAGCTATAACTTTCCCGCACGCACGCATGTAATGTTTTATTGCATCCTATTTCAATTTTTAAGCATAGACGCGACATCTTGTCAGTTTCTAAGCATAGGAATCGATTATTTCAAAGCAATTTGACATATGTCTACGAGATTCAAAACCTATCTCTTATTTAGACCGAGAATAATTTTATATGACTAAATACGTGCTCTGTCAGTTTTTAAGCATAGTTCCCGATAATTTCTCAACTATTATTCATATGTCTATGAAATTGAAAATGCAGACACTTGTTTAGATACAGAATAAGTTAACATGACTAGATTAACGCTATGTCAGTTTGTAAGCATTGTCCTCGATTATTTCCAAACTGTTTGTCATATGCCTATGCAATTCAAAACGCAAACACATATTAAGTACCAGAATAAGTTAATATGACTACATTAACGCTTTGTCAGTTTGTAAGAATAGTTCTCGATTATAAAACAACTATTGTATTTAAGCTTAGTTCTCGATTATTTCCAAACTGTTGGTCATATGTCTATTAAATTTTAAACTGAAACACATATTAAGTACCATGAATAGATTAAAGCTTTGCCAGTTTTTAAGCATAGTTTACGATTATTTCCAAACTATTTGTCATATGTCTATGAAATTCAAAACGCAAACACATATTAAGTACCAGAATAAGTTAATATGACTAGATACACGCTTTGTCAGTTTTTAAGCATAGTTCTCGATTATTTCCAAAATATTAGTTATATGTTTATGAAATTCAAAATGCAAACACATATTAAGTACCATGAATAGATTAACGCTTTGTCAGTTTTTAAGCATAGTTCTCGATTATTTTCAAATTATTTCTCATATGTCTATGAAATTCAAAATGCAAGCACATATTAAGTACCAGAGTAAGTTAATATGACTAGATTAACGCTTTGTCAGTGTAAGAATTCTTCTCGATTATTAACAATTTATTGTTTTTAAGCATAGTTCTCGATTATTACCAAACTACTTGTCGTCTGTCTATGAAATTCAAAATGCAAACACATATTAAGTACAATAATAAGTTAATATGACTAGATACGTGCTTTGTCAGTTTTAAAGCATAGTTCTCGATTATTACCAAACTACTTGTCGTCTGTCTATGAAATTCAAAACGCAAGCACATATTAAGTACCAGAACAAGTTAATATAACTAAATACACCCTCTGTTAGGTTGAAAGCGTGGTTCTCGATTATTCCAAACTATTTGACATATGTGTAGGAAATTTATAATGCGGACACGTATTTAGATACAGAATAAGTTGATATTACTAGATACGCTCTTTATCACTTTTTAAGCATAGTTCTCTATTCGAACTATTGATCATATGTTTATGAAATTTAAAATGCGCAAACTTGTTAGGTCCTAGAATAAGTTGATATGGCAACGCGTGCTCTATTAATTTGTAATCTCAGTTCTCGATTACTTTTAAACTATTTTGACATATGTTTATGACATTTAAAATGCAGACGCGTATTTAGATACAGAATAAGTTGGTATGACTGCCTACGCATTCAGTCAGTTCGTAAGTATATATCTCGATTATTTTCAAACAATGTTGACATATGTCTATGACATTTAAAATACATACACCTATTTAGATACAGAATAAGATGGTATGACTGCCTACGTAATTCTATCAGCTCGTAAGCATATGTCTCGATTATTTATAGACTATTTGTCATACGAAAAAGAAATTTAAAATGCTAGAACGTGGTTAGGCTGAGAATAAGTTGGTATGACTATCTACGACGTCTGTCAGATCGCAAGTTTATTTCTCGATTATTTCAAAAAAAGTATTTGAAATATGTCTATGAAATTTTAAGTGCAGACATGTATTTAGATACATAATATGTTGATATGGTCACATACACCTTCTGTACTTTCTGATGCATATTATACTTAATTATCGATGTTGTTAAGTCTTCTACATCTATAACTTCCTTTCTAAGAATTTTTTACATTAAAAAAAAAAGAAGCAGAAGCTAACTAGATTAAATACTTAATCCAACCACTGTCCTTCCGACAACTCGAGCAGTAAAATCCTCAGAGAGGGCAATTGAATCATTTTCATATGATTCAAATAAAGTGCAAGTTCGAAACCTCAAAGCGGGCAATTGAATCACTTTTACATGATTCAAATAAAGTGCACACACGAAACCTCAAAGCGGGCAATTGAATCATTTTTATACGATTCAAATAAAGTGCACGTCCGAAACCTCAAAGCGGGCAATTGAATCATTTTTATATGATTCAAATAAAGTGCACACACGAAACCTCAAAGCGGGCAGTTGAATCATTTTTATACGATTCAAATAAAGTGCACACACGAAACATCAAAGCGGGCAATTGAATCATTTTTATACGATTCAAATAAAGTGCACGTCCGAAACCTAAAAGCGGGCAATTGAATCACTTTTACATGATTCAAATAAAGTGCACACACGAAACCTCAAAGCGCGCAATTGAATCCTTTTTATATGATTCAAATAAAGTGCACGCACGAATCCTCAAAGCGGGCAATTGAATCTTTTTATATGATTCAATAGGCGTCATAAAATTCCGCAACGATAAGTACCTCGCCATCAGTTGCCTAGAAGTAGTAACTATTTCTGCTCTACGAATCCTTAAAGAGAGCAATTGAATCATTTTTTTATTTGATTTAAATATCTGCAACGAAAAGCACGTTGTCATCGACTGTCTGATTTTATTTAGAGAGAGATCCAGGTCACATGTCTCGTAGGCTGTGACTTGAGGATAAATGAGAACATCTTTAAATATCAAAACATAAATATATTATCATCGTCTGAATTTGTCTAGAGTGATCTGGAACGTGAGCTCTGTACAAGAGAGGTTCAAATGCAATCCTTTGTACTTTGCCACGGCCTGCGACATGCGTGGTGTCTGTGTCGGTTAGTTATTGACAGACCCTATGTATTAATCGTCTCGCTGGAACTGTATAAACAGTTTTTTTTTTAATTCTAGAGGGGAAATATCGGCAGCGAAAATTCACTGTACAACATTAAGGTAATTAACATATGCGAAAAGTCATGTACGTCTATGTACTAGCAGACAGCATTAAATATACTCGTAAAAAATAGTCACTAGTAGTAGGCCTATTAACTTGTTAGTGGTCCCAAAAAATAATAAAATGCTAAAATATTTTATTTATTTTGCTGTATTAAGTTGCACAAATTTGCAAAACGACCTCGAGCAAATACGTTACTCCTCTGTCTGTACGCTCCTGGGAATACACACAGCGATTTTGCTACATTTTTTACCAGTTAGGAGCAACGTTTAGTTAAATATACACTCAAATTAAGGCATAGAAAAATTATTGCATGTATTATTGGTATATGTACAGCTTTTGATGTTTATACAGTTGCAAGAAGTTTCATACGGAAGTGGTGTTGATACATTAAAAATAATACGTTCCCAGTATGCCTACTTAAAACAGATAGACATATTTTAACACTTTCAAATGCCTTTATTCACTTCAACTGAATGTATCAGCATGTGCGTATTTAATTTAAATACGATCAGGTATCTGTCGCCGGTGTCACATAAATTAAAAGATTTTCTGTAAAAAAAAGTATTCATGTAGCATCAAAAGCTATTTGAAGCCCTCGTCCAGTGAAGAACTATTGTTCATACTAGTACGGAAAATCACAGACCAATTTTTTACACGTGATGGTAAATGGTTATATTTCTGTGTGATTAAAATTCAAAGTATTCTTTCAAAGGTTTGTGTAACAAGCACTACAAACAAACCTGTCTTAATAATATGAATATCTAATCGAGTTCTGCGTTATTTGTATCAGCAAGGTATGGGAATCTTCGAATAGTCCGCGTCGCAGTCGCCACACATGTTTATTAAAAAATAATTTATGTTTATTGTTTAATAGTTTTCAGTAATTTAATTAGAAAGGTGTCATTTTCTGCAAAAAAAAAAAAAAAAATACACAATCTGAAACGTGACAAAACCTTCCGAGTAGAATGTTAATATATATTTTAATAGTGGACGATATATTAACCCATATGTCTTCCTTATAACTAAGTCCTAGCTGACGATTTAGCACAAACTGGCTGTTATTAAATTTTTCTTTTTATTATCGCGTTATGCCTTCGGAAATTTAATATTGATTCATATAGAGATAGCTATTTATAAATTAATTAGCGCTAGTCATTTCCCGTGTTATTTATTTTTTTTTCAGTTATATAATTAAACTTAATACATTCTGTTATATTTATTAGTGTACAAAATCAGATTCACTTATTGCGTTGTAAAAACATGGTTTTACTGATGAACTATACTTTACTAGAACTGTTCCTGACATGAGCATTCAGTCCGCTCGTATTTGCATACACAGAATCACATCCATTGCATGGGTATACTTTGTATGAAGTTGCGAATAAGCAATTACTTGCTTCATGTCTTCACGCACTATCGCTTCGTGAAAACACACTACCACAATACTTGCATTCATTTTTAGCTGATCGATGCCTTCTTCTACAGTTTGCTGTTGTTTGCGACGCAAATCCCTGAATTTCATTGTAACATCTTACACAAGCATCGCAGTATATGACTTTATTTTCACCTGCAGCTTGCTTGTTAACTGTTAAGTCTTTATGGCTATTGGCTCGAAGAATTTCTTGCTGTTTGTCTTGAGGGCCGTGACAGTTCCTTGATGTTAAATAGTTCCTGATATGGGCATTCAGTCAGTCCTTATTTGCATACACGCCATTGCATTCATTGCACGGGTACACTTTGTATGAAATTGCGAATAAACAATTACATGCTTCATGCCTCCACGTATTATCGCTTCGTGTAAACACCTTGCCGCAATATTTACAATCAGTTCCCGATGAGCATGGGTAACTTGCGCAGTCCGCAGGTTTTCGATGCATAGTTTTCGTATTCATACTGCAGATGATGATGAAATCGTCGTAGAAGATTCCAAAGACCACGTTCTCTTCACTGTATCAAGAAAGTACCTGACCTCTTTTTTAACACTACTTGCTCATTAAATACTTTTTACACATGATTTGCCATGCACATATTTTTTTTCAGCTCTAAATCTTATAGATATAAACTGCATAGTTTATGCAACTAGCGCTTGGTACGAGGTTAGCGACAGTTAACGAAAAATTACTACAGCTGTATGTATGATTCTTCCTGTACGGAAAACTTCAAGAACGAAATAACATACACGCAGCTTAATCTGAAACATTTTATTTCAATCGGATGTAACATTTATTCTGCGTGGGAACTTGGAAAAAAATATCGACGCTATGTAGTGATAAACATTTTTTTTTCGTCACAAACAGTAGCCTTGCTTCTGCTCTTAGGTTTCGAAAACCAACTGCATTAAGACTGTACACGACATGTTCATTAAAAATGGTTGTGAAATTTATTCTGGAGCGGGAACGTCAAGATTTTGAATTAAGAAATGGGATTTTGTGATATATATTTCATTTCGACACGCACAGTAGACTAGCTGCCGCTGTTAGATTTTGAAAACCAAATGTATGAAAGCTGTACATGAGCTGTTTATTACAACTGGTTGGGGCATTTATTCTGGGCGGGAACTTGAAGATTTTGAATTGAGAGATGGGATGTAGTAATAAACATTTGATTTCGACACGCACAGTAGACTAGCTTCGGCTCTTAGGTTTCGAAAGCCAAATGTATGAAAGCTGTACATGACCTGTTTATTACAACTGGTTCTGCCATTTATTCTGGGGCGGAACTTGAATATTTTAAATTAAGAGATACAATGTGATAAACATTTGATTTCGACACGTACAGTAGACCAGATTCGCTCTTTGGTTCAGAAAACCAAATGTAAGAAGACTGTGCATGACATGTTCATTGCAACTGATTGCGACACTTAATCCGCGCGGAAACTAGAGGGTTTTGAATTAAGAGATATGATGTCATGATATACATTTGGTTTCGTTACAAATAGTGTTTTTTTTAGTCTTGGTTTTGAAAACAAAATGTTTCAATACGAGAAGGTGTTTGACCTGTTCATGTAAAAGCTATCAATCTTATCTTAGTTAAAAAAAAAACACAATTTACAAGGTAAAGTCGCGATGTAGCCTGTGTAGACATAACGTGTTTTTGTTGATCTGCTTCTAAGATAAATATTGTTTTTTCTGCTTGTGAGAATACTTCAGTGTTTGTGGGACAGGACAAAACCTATTTACTATTTAAGATGCGCAGATGTTGATGTTTTACTTACAGAAAGCAAGTGTTGTCGTATGAAAGGCACGTATGATCTTATCTGTCATAACTTAAGGGAATAATAACAGATTAGCCAAGCTGGTCGTCTGTTCAGGCAAGTCATGTTTTGTTGTTCTGTCTTTAAGACCACAGTGCGTGGGACAAATGTATGGTTCACTTTTCAGCGATCTTGTTACAACTTTGACATCATTGTTTGTTCCAATGCCCCTTACAAGCAATGCAATGATCGCAGAGTGTGACCGTAGAAAACAAAATTATTTTTACATGCATAGTTCATTTGCACTATCTTATTACTACTTGACTATTTCTTATGGAATTGACAATATTGATTATCTTTGCAGTCTACAAGATATTGTATTTTCCTGATCATACTTCATTCAGTTTACAAGGAACGGTCGAATCGACAACATGGAGTGTTTTCATAAAGCAAATCATTACGTTTTTGTGACACCGGGCTTAAGTAGGGTATCGTACTGTTACTGGTCACGTGGTCTGTTGCGAAGCTTTACAGAAATATGCGATGGTACTTATCACAACCTTCATATAAGCGAACCACTAAGCTACGAACCATATTGTCAAATTGCTGACTGTACTACTTATGGACAATGTGCAGACTTCCACATGCGACAAGAAACACAGTTACACTGCTCCGAGGATGATGTAATCAGATTTGCAAGTGTCTCCGACAAGAAGTTACAACTAAATGTTCACGACTAAGGAGAATTGTATTGGCATGCAGCAACGAAAAGAAGTGGCCAGGTGTACGCTGCTCTGTGCAACAAGGGAGAAGATGATCGCATCCAATCATCAGTTGCAAATACAACAGTGCGGATTCATTCAGCAAGAAACGTCAAAGAAGTATGAATACACGCTTGACTTCGATGAAAAGTTGCCAGTAATCCAACTTCCATGTATTATTTAGTTGTTTTTCGTGCACACTACATATAGTCAAGAGAACAACGTAATTTTTTTACTAGCATAAATATAGTTACTGATGAACTGATTCCTCAGTTATTAACTGAATGTTAAGGAGTAAACGTCATACAAGTAGGTTCTCGATCAAGAATGAATACTACACATGATGAACTACCAGTTGCCGCTCAGAGTACGTCTGTGGAAGACCTTTTTCCAGCAACGAAGAAGCACCGCTGTGATTTCTGCAACAAGACGTTTAGTAAATCGCACAATGCGAGAAGACATGAGAAGTGGATATGTCTGAAAAACCCATCTCGCAAGCATCTGCGTTGTGATAAGTGTCGTATATCAATAGCAAGACAAGATCTTATGAAGAGACATCGTGCAACTTGTAAAGAACTCGTTCCTTTACCTGTAAATCGCTATTTACGAAAGTTAGGATCATCAAGTTGCAATATGGAGCCTACAGAAGTGAAAACTGATTCCACAAGAAAGCAGAAGACTTCAGAATCATTATCTTATAGGTGTTCATGTAGCTACTGTAACAAAACATTTTCATCTGCTCGTAATGCAAACAGACATGCAGTGCACAAATGTAAAATGAATCCTAGTCGTAAAGCTTACATATGTGATATCTGCAATAAATTGTTTGCCCGTGTTGACAACCTAAGCAAACATAAGAAAATATGTGCAAGTCTTGTTCCCACTTCAAAACAGTCATTACCATCATTGCAGAAAATACAAGTAAATGCTTCCTCTGCAAACAGCAATGAAGAAATATGTACTACTTCAATAACACCAGATCAACATGTGAACACTGTGGATAATTCTGTGAACGATACAACAACATCAAGATACAAGTGTGGACAATGCAACAAGACTTTTGGTTCGAGTTCCAATATGAAACGACACGAGAGAAGTAAAAAGTGTGTCAAGAAAAACGGTTATGTTTATTACACGACAGCTTGTTTTAATTGCAGTCTTCCATTCAAGTGCTACTATGCACGAACAGATATTCAGGATGATGAACTTGGCCGTAATATTCACCGAGAACAGGTAGCTGCATGTAATAAGGCTCGTAATGAGCATGTAGAAACGTGTACGGTTTCAGTCCTGAAGCCTGTACAGGTTGTCAATGATACAAATAGTAATTGATTCATTTTGAAGGAATCTGCGTTTCGGGGCACTCTGAAGACTTACGTAGCGCCTAATTCGTCAGGTATAGCAAACGATATGTGCTCATTTCTGAACGATATGAAACAAAAATTAAAATGCCAACTTACAGAAGAACTGGAAAACCATGGGTCGTTAAAATACAATGTATGGTTGGACTGTGACTACACTAAGCCAGAACCCCATGAAGAAGAATTCTGCAGAAAAGCATTTAAGACATCAAATGTACCTTTATACAACACACAACAGATTGAAAAAAGTGTTAACACTGATATACAAAAAATTTGTCACGAGGAAGAAGAAATGATTGCAAAAGGTTCGGGTTGGACGCTTCGATGTGTAAATCATTTAGAACTGCGAACAAATGTTTTCTGTCCAATTACCAATTAGTCTGAAGTGAAATTAAATGTAATTTTTAATGTGTAAATAAATTATTTTCTATTTGTAATACAACGCGTTTCATTTATATAATATAAAATCTATATGTTTAGACCAATATGTGAAAAGATATTCATGTATAAGGTCAATTATTTTTGCGTTTCCATATCTGACATGTGTCATCCCGTCTACAATACACTGTATTAAAATAGCATTTTGGATACGAAATATGTAGTGCCTACACCTTCCAAAAATACTGTAGAAGTCAAATCCAATGTTTTTTTTTTCTGACCTGAAAATCAGTTGAAATAATGTGGTCTAATAAAAATAATGTATGCGTTTTTTCAGTGCAACCATTGAAACAAATTATGTTTTCCGTCTCGAGATAGTCTGATATAAACAAATCCATATCCAGTTTACAAACGAAGCTGGACTGAAGCTATAAGTACATTCCGTGGCGGGCTTGTCCAGGTAAGTACAAGCTATTGACGATAAAGTATGGATTTTTAAACATCATCTCAACTGGCTTAGTGACCAATACATATATTTTATTACGAGTACTCGCATAATGTTTTAAAGAACAGTTATGTTTTATTAGTAGGATAATATTGTTTTCATACAGGCAAGTAGACAATTACCATTAATTGTCAAGCTATGCATGAATGATATATTTAATGATGTAATTTTTGCTTGGGTAAGAAAATTATATGATATCATTACACTGTTCACTTGAAGCTATATTGCTTTGCTGATTTTTCTGACGAACTTGTTTTGATTCCTCTACGTGGTTAAGTATAATTAAACGTATTCTTGAATAAATCATGCATTGGTTTTTTTAGTACCAGGCAAAGACATATCACTTCCAGTCACTTATCTGAAAACTTAACGAATAACTTTACGAAAATACCATATATGATTTAATTTTTTTAATTATATTTTTTTAATTATAATTTTCTAGCTTAATAAATACTACATTTGTTCAAGGAATATGCCATGACATATTTGTGTCAAGTAAGATCTTTAATGCTGTGGTATTAACGTTATGTTAAGTGTCAACGCGGGTCTTTAAAATGTATGGTAACGTTTTGAAATAATTTAACTGTGATGGCGATAGTGACATGTTTAAAATTTACCACTTTTATACTTAAATCTCTCGTCACAAAGTAAACTATGACTGTAATGCTCAGTATAGATATTGATAATAGAAAGCAGCTAAGAAATAATTTATTTTTTACGTACTTGGATTATGTTATGCCGAAGACCAGCAATAAAAGACATGCTCCTAGTATATGCGTAGCACGTAAACTGTGATGTTGAGTGTTATACGTGTTTTGTTTAGTGCCAAACATGCTAACCCTACAATATATTTATATCTTAAGAGAAAACACATGTTAAACAATGCTTTTGTTTTCTTAAAAAAGTAATACAGCAATTGAAACCACAAACAGGTTTTTGGGACTCTTAAAAAATTGACAAGTTCAAACAGCTATAGCTGTAAAATACCAGCCTGACACATTAATAAAAAACAGTGAAATGCATCTGACTAACTTTGCGTCATGCATTTAGAAAATAAAATGATAGGGACAATGCTTATAGTTCCATGAAAACACTGCTCTAAAGCTAGTGCTCTGTGCATAAATGTGATATTATTTTGACGTCTGCACTAGTCAAGCACTTATGACAGCTCAGTTAATAAAAATATAAACGTCTCAAGGGCTGAGTAATAAATTATTGACAAAAATCTGTCTACCTTCTGGATATCTATTAACGAAAAATTTAAGCTTTAATTTACGGTACGTGTTACTTTTATTATTAACATTCGTTATCGTAACTTAAGGACAAAATAATCTGTGTAAAGTATTACATACGTCGTTGTAATTTGTTTACATTTATCTTTAATGTTTATTTATACGACATTGTATGTTGATGTCTGTATAACTGACGATTACATTAAATTGTCGTAATGTTTATCGTTTGTTTGTTGCGACTATAAATATGAAGTTATCTGAAGATGTATTTATTTATTAAATGAAACAAAACTAAAGTAAACCTAGTCTAAAAACGATAGAAATTATGTATATTACATTCGTATTTTATATTACAGACTGTACCAAAAAACATAAACTGTAAATGTGCGACTTGAAACAGACTTCCAGAGCATCTTTGAAATAGTTCTAACCTATTCTGTCCATTTAGAACGTTCAGTACGATACACGTAAAGCTTTTAACGTGGACATACATGGAAGCAGAACAGCAGCCTTCAGCTGGGATTCTGGCCAAGAGCAAGTCATTGCGTTGGAATGTGTTTGCCTTATGTTAACAGAAGCATGCGGCCAATGCGCGATAACTAGAGACATTAACTTTTCGCGAAAAGGAATTTGCCTCACTTTGTGTTAGTGACTTGTGTGCACGTCTGCAGACTTGCTTCACGGTCAGAGATTGGATGTTTTGACATTCGTGTGTCGTGGGGTTTTACACGCAAATCACAGACGTGTGGTGTTACAGTAACCTTATTGTGATTAGTACAGTCACCTTATTGTGATTAGTACAGTCAAATGAGAAACGTCACAGTTCAAAGGCACGCTGCCAATATCTATGAAGCAGAACTGCAGACATGCACATAGGGCACTGGAACAAAGTGGGGCAAAATTCTTTTCGCGAAAAGTTCATGTCTCTAGCGATAACATCTCATAGACAGCTACACGTGTCCGCGGAAACGGGAATGCATTGTTTACTGTTATTCTTCACAACCACACTTGCTACCTAATTCCTCGAGAGGCCTACGGGCTGTTGAAAGGTTTAAGAAAAACGGAAGACATTTGACTTCACCCCGTCTGCCGACGACAGAAAGTCTTGATCATTCATGAATATCAGTATTTAGTAATTGAAATAAATACATACAAGCAAAGTTGTACATAATTAATTATCTGTTTAGCACAGGCGATTTATTCTAGTACTTAAGGTTTCCGTCTGCATGTACTACAAAGGGTTACAAATATTAGTTTATTTTGGAAAATTTACGTGTTCTCACTGTATCTGTCGAACGAAAAGAAAAAAATAAATAGAAGAAGTATTTTCCAAAAATAGTAACATGCAATTCAAATAGTATTCCGGACCCCCACTACGCAACTAATTATAACCGTACAACTTTATTATAAAATCTACTGATAATATTGACACTAAATGATTGTACAGTGAATTTTAATACATCTTTCCAGGAATAAAATAAAAGGGCCGTCACGTTTAGCCACGTTGTTCCTGCACTACCACGGAAGCAGTATGCGCATAGAGTCGAGATGATAAGTGGACTGAATGCTCATGTCAGGAACTGTTCAAGTAAAGTATAATTCATCAGTAAAACAATGTTATTATAATGCAATAAGTGTATGTGAGTTTGTACACTAATTAATATAACAGAATGTATTAAGTTTATTGTTATAGGCTAACTGAAAAAATACTAATAACATGTAAAATTACTGGTGATAATTAATTCATAACTACCTACCTCTATATGAATCAAAATTAAATTTTCGAAGACACGGCGAGATTATACAAAAACTTATAGTATTCTGAGAGGTTAGCTTACACAAAATTATTTTGTGCCTAAGTAAGTAAGAATTACAGTGATTTTGCTTGCTTATTGTGGTAACTGCACCCACAGTGGGCACATTCTATGTGGCATTCCCCTTCTCCAGGCAGTCGGGTGTATTGCAAACGGTGATGATCAACATCTTGAAGGTGTTTGGATGGTAGGGTGCCAGGAGATTTTATCTGCACTTCTCTAAGTGGCAGTTGTATTCTCAGGGGTTTCCCTTGGTCCTTTTCTAGTGCCGTCTTCCAGATGTTCGACGTCTAGGCTCAACAGGTAGCCAATCCTTGACAAAACTGCTTGGCGACTTCAAAACTAGGCCCTGCAGGTGGGCGCCAAAACCTCTTGACGTGGTTTCGGCGGTGAAAGTCACACGCTGGTGGGCCAAAACATCTTGATGCGTTCATGAACTTTTGATGCCTCATGCACCTGGTGGGGAACAGGTAGTATGTCAGAGAGGGAGCGATGGCTAGGTGGCGGCATGCTCCACTCCTAGGATGCACTCCCGAAGCGTCGACCGCTGTCTTCCTCGTCGGACTATCCCCACCTCGTAAAGGCTATTACAGCGAGGGAAACTAGCGCTGCACTGGAGGTTGTGCTTCCACAGTAGGTGTAGCCGAAGATGGAAGGGAGGAAACGGCAACAATGGGGTGCTGATACCCCGGACAGTGTGACGCGTCCTGCGTCTGCTGTATGTTTTCTATTTGGACTATTGCTGTTGTAGTCTACTGCAGTTGGTGTTGAGGTTATGTTATGACGTGCTCCGGATAGCTCAGTTTGATTTAATTTCAGGGTTAACCAATCATCGTGATTTCACCAATAACAACTCATTTACTCAGTCAACTGTTGATTTATTTTTTCCTATAACTTTGACAGATGTTTACAAAAGGCGGTTATTTACACATCACAAATAAACCCGTCAGCTGTCCGGCGTTACCATGTCTGAGCGCGAGTTA